>OMNN01025266.1:0-48226 GCA_900302755.1 Chromis chromis
CAAACACACAAACACACACACAGACAAAAACACACACACACACACACACACACACACACACACACACACACACACACACGCACAAACACACACACACACACACACACACACCCACACACACACACACACACACATACACACACACACACACACACACACACACACACACACGGAGAGAGAGAAACACAGATTTATTTGGTGTAATGAAGACACTGTGGCTCAATCCAAACCTACATATTGAGTTTGATCTCCCACTTAGGGCTGCATTGATTTTTCCTCTTAGCCACACGGTCCAGTGCGCTGCTTCTGACACACAATGAAAATTAGTCTGTTTTATTTCATCTGCAATAATTTGCAATGGGCAAAGAGAGAAGAAGAAGAAGGCTGGGTGGCGGTGATGGAAGAGGAGGAGGAGGAGGAGGAGGAGGAGGAAGCATTCGGGGAATGGAGGTGTATGACTTGATGAGGTTGAGGAGAAAAGGGGGATAAATGAATATGCTCCTTTGATGTGCTCCATGTTTGCACGCGTGGCGGCAAAAGGCAGAATGGCAACAGTGTGGGAGTTTTTTTTTTTTTTTTTTTTGTCTGAGTGGCAATCAGTCAGTTCAGAGGCGCTGAGCTCCTGGCGAGCCTACGAGGCATGTGGCTAGGTGCTCTCTGTCCTGGGGGCGAGACAGGGAGAGCTCTGACTTTTCCGGGGCAACAACGAGGCATGGGAGAGGAAGAAGAAACTTTCTCAGCAAAGTGAAAAAAAGGGGAGGGTTGGGGGGGGAAACAGGAGGGGAAGCATCCAAGTGAGGCAGACTTGAAGTTCAAGCGCTGACGAGCACTTCAATCTTCACTTCAGTCTCGACAAGTGCGCCAAACATGGGTTTTTGCATAAACACACACAGCACTTCAGAGGCGGGCGACGAGATAAAGATGAAGTTATTCGAATAACAAAAGGGGAAATGAGAGGAAGATGGAAGGCGAACCCCCCAAACATGAGGAAAGATGGAAGACAACCCCTGCTAAGTTCGACGCTGTGGCTGCCTTCCATCTCCCTCAGCAGATAGCAGGAATGATAGCGGAGCATGTTCCAGCCTCCTGTAATGAAGTCCAGATGCATCAAGTCAGCTCTGCTCCTCATCATCACAGGCAGTGACCTTGGGAAAACTACCTCAGCTGTGGGCCTTCTCCTCATACAGAATAGTGCAGCAAAACACAGCAGCCAAGCTCACTGCTGAGGGATTAGGATGAGAAAATTCCAGAGGAACAAATGTCTTTTCCAAACACCATGCATCTGTGTCTCTCTCCTCTGTTAATCTTGAATAAATGGTGTGGCTTGCATCCTTCGTCTCCTTCTCAATTTCTTCTCCCTCCACGAGAGGCAGTGCTTCTGAGCCGACCCTGACCTCATCCAGCACAATAACACACAGGTCAATGTAGAGTATGTTTTCCACTTCGTCTACATGAACAATCTACTACAATTTGTAAAAAAGAAAAAAAGAAAAAAGGTTGACACAGAGAGAGCAAGGGGACATTAAAAAGGGAAAAATGTCTCGTAATTAATTTTTTTCAGCTGTTTACAATCAAGAAGTGTCATTGAGCCACATTTTTCGCGAAGAGAGCAGGATCACAATTTAGCAACGCGCAGTAAATAAAGAGGGGTTAATTAAAAACAGAAAATCTGAATTTAATGTCTAGTAGTCTGCCTTGCAAGTTATAAATTAAAAGTAAGATGACCCAGAATGGCCTACAAAGAAGCACAACAGATGATGCCCGACCTGGATGTAAAACATTAAACTAATCAATTAAAAGTGGTTTTAGTTGCCAAAGAAAAACTTGAGCAGCCCACTAAAATAAAACCTCAAATCCTGCTCCACTTTTTTTCCCCTGCAAGGTACCAAGCACAAGCCCTGGAGGAGAGGCAGTCATCAATTAGTATTCCAAAGCCTTTGTGAAATTCAACCGTCTCAATCACTTTGCCTGACTGTATACTTAAACAAGTTGGTTTCATCCCAAGGCTGACAATGGGAGCAGATTGTGTGTTTGTACCGCATATTACTTCTTATTACCTCTTTTAGTGATGGGAGATTAGAAAGCACAAGACATACCGACGTGTGGCTGAGAATAGCAGGTAAAAAAAAACATTTCACTGAATCTCAACTCCTCAGTCAAGTGCAATGTATCATAACTTCAGTGGCACCCGCTCAGTGTACGGAACAAAAGTGGTTTAAAAAGTGGGACGGCAAGTCTCATCGACTAGACACAATTACAGTGCTGAGGATATGCTGTGAGCATCGGATGTAAGACAAGAGAGCCATTTTAAAGGAGATTAGTGCTGACACCTCCCTGTGTCTCAGCATGCAGTGATCACACTGCGCCAGCTACTGTGTGTGGGAGGCCTTTTGTCACTTGTACCATTCAAAGTGGGAGAGGGAAAACAAGCGATGGGATGACACCCAGCCGCCTCCGATAGATCAAAACCAAACTAATAAGCCAGGATGCTCAAATTAACAATGAGGCCTCTTGTTTAACTCAGCTGTTTGACTTCCTCAGCCGAGGCACATCAACTACACAGGCACATTTAAATCCATATGAGGAGGAGACTTTGGAAATAATGACTGCGCTCAGCGTCATTGTAAAGAGGGGAAAAAAAAAAAAAGATATTTCGGCGGCGGAAAGGAAGATTTCCTGTCAACATACCTTCATGTTAAAATTCTATAGCGGATAATCGGGAAAAACTAACAGACAACAAGTTACAACAAAAGCAGCACAGTGAGGCTCAGCTGAAGTGGAGGCATATTAAGAGGCCAGTCATCCACTTAGTGAACCTAAAGCACACGAGGCCCTCCCTTTTGCAATAGTAATCCATCTCCATTGTTCCCCTGAAGAGGCTTGTTGAAAATTAATTTGGGCTGGTCAACAGTCGATAACACGCTCCCCGGAGACGCACAGTTTAACCCCCATAGTGCTCGACGCATTACAGCGCGCACAAACACTCATATCCCGCATTCCACTCAGTTGCCCCTCAATAGTGAGAGGAAAAGGATTATTGACCAATTTCTGAGCTTAATGTACCTACATTTCACCCTCCAGGCAATCCAGCCTCACCTCCTCCACCCACTTTTATCATGTTATGTTATCGTTCTTGTCACAAGGTCTTTTCATTCATTGCGTCCATGAGGTGAGAATTTTTCCAGTGACAAGAGGCTGTGATGATGATGATGATGTCAAGTTATCACAGAGCTGATTATTTTTTTTAAAACAAACTATTATCTCTCAAAAGATGGACCTAAATAGTGTCTATAAAAGCCTGAAGGCACAATATGATTTGAAAGAAAACAAGTTGGTTAAATAAATTTTTTGAAATATTATTTTTCTTTTAAGGTCAATTTACTGGTGTAATAAGTGATATGATAAATATTTTTGAATTTTGATGCGAGAAAACACGCATAAAATAATGACATAATGTGCCGCATATGCAACCAATACTTTACCAAACATCAAGTTATATTATATCACACTAATAATATTAATTCCAGGCTGTTATACTACGATCTACAATAAGTGGTGCAGCTTTGAGATTAATTTGACATGACTTATTTAACATTTTTAAACTGATTCAAAACATACAAAACACACAGTTATGAGTTTTCATATTTTTTTCAACAATTAAATGATTTGTGCCGGTATTGTCGAGGAGAAATGTTTCCTTCAGAAATACATCCGGAGGAAAAAGGGGGAGAAAAAAAACACTCGGCACTGACCTGAAACCTATAAGACCACTTGTTAAAGTGTTGCATTTTCATCTAGATCGCACACAATACCTGACATTGCTGCAGTCAGCTTTGTGTTCTGTAGACATTACAGAGGTTTTCTTTTCTTCCACATCTTCTTGCTGGAAAGTGCAGCAGATATGTTTTAGAGCAGTCAGCTATTTTCAATGCTCGGCGCTCAAGTTCAGTGTTTGCAGACACGGGCATGAGGCAATTCTGCAAAAGGAGAAACATAATAGCTCGTACTGTCCAGTGTGTGTATTTATTCCCCCATAAAGTAGACATTGAGATTCATCCCTAAGGGTCACCCTATAAAAAAACATCTCTGTCTAGTGACAGACTGAGGCAACAGCCGGAAAAAGTGTTGCAATTTCCTTGAACAGATTTAGGACACTTACATCAGGACGCTTTCTTCAGCTATTATCTTTTTTTTTTAGGGCTGAAAACAATCACCAGTGACAAAACTCCTGTCTGTCTTGTTAAATAGAAATAAAAGAGCAGATTACGACTAATTTACATGGATCACGAGTAAGTAATTAGAGTAAGAATGGATGTTGATAAAGCTTTGGTGCATAATGAGAAAGAAGATGATTATTCTGCCGTGGAGGAGCTTTGTGGATATAAAGATATAGCTGCAGCCTATATTACTTCTCATTTACTCACAGCTGGGAACTGACACGCAGCTTTGTTTAGATGGGAACATAAAAAAATCAAAAGGATGATTGACGACAGAGTAGTTCCACCCAATAATCCTTTCTTATCTTACCTCGTGGAAACAACTCCAACTGAACTGAAGCATCTTTTCAAAGACTAAACTTGTTTTTCACCTGAGCGTCGCAACACTGTGGAGGAAAATAAAGGCTCGACTCGAACTCTTTCTGGTGCCAACTACTCGCAGCCAATCCCGTGCCCTGCATCTATTGATAACAAAACTGTTCTCCTCCAACTCTCACCTCCTCCGAGAGGGAAACTGCAAGCCCCTGAACGTTTGGTGCTGCAGAGATTTGTATAGAGGAGCACACATGAGCCATTTTGTCAGAGCAAGTGGTGAGGGTTTGGCGGTGAGTGAAGACACCAGAGGAGAAGCGCCTGTATTGAGGTTGCAAAAGAGTGAGAGAGAAAAGAGAGAATGGGGCTCAACCCCCCCACATCAAAGCTTTCCCCTCCAGCGGTGTCTTGTGATATTTATTTATTGAGATGATTTTGCCAGAAACCCAGTGGCCTGGCTGTGCCCCCCCACTCTTTGATATGTTGCTTGGTTCTTAGCTGGCTGTCCTCAGAGAAAGAGGGGTCGAGGGGTCAGCCAAAGAGACCCCCAGAGGAAAAAACATGGCTCACAGAGTACACCTAGAAACACCACACACTATAGCGTATACACACACACACAAACAGCACACCAGATGATGCACGGGGAAAGTAGGGGGCGGTGGTGGGTGGGGGCGCGGGCATTGATTATTATTAAAGGGCCAATGATTTGTTTCCTCCACCATTTGGAGGAACATGGCTCACATCTAAATGAATATCAGATTAATACCTTGAAGTTATTACAGCGCACTCTTGTCATGTTCAGTCCGTGCAACACAAAAAGCTAAACACACACACACACAAAAAAAATGTGATGACGCTCAGGAGATTTTTTATTTTTTCACGTGTATCTCCATTGGACACACACAGCCTCAGGGTTAATTTCTCTCAGTAAAAATGTCCAAATGCGAAACAATTTGACACCTTGTAATGAGACTCGCACACAAACATGGCAGTCAAAGATCACTTGCGTTACAGCAGTCCAGCCGTGCCTCCTGTAACCGGATGAGGGTTCCTTCGTGGTCACAAAAATGGTCATGTGCTGCTCAGAAAGCTAAGATTAGCTGCAGGGGAAGAGCCAAGGAGGACAATCCCGATCCAGCAGGTCCAGGTGGAAGCCATTTGTTAGCGCCGTGTCATTTCCCGGTGTAAGATAGCCTTGGGATGGCCCTGAAGTGGCACACTTACAGGCCAAATCATTTCCATGTAACAGTAAACCACATTAGTGGAGAGCTGTGAGCTCTTTAAAACATCAGCCAGAATAGACAAGTCATCATAACGTAGGGGTTTCTTCTTAGATTCAGATTACACAGCAGTTTTTTTTGACTGTTGCAATATAGTTGGCACCATTAATTGACAAAAATGCACCAATATTTTTAACCAGCCCAAGTTTTTAATACTTCAGTTCATTATAGCAAATGTATTTCTTCAGCATTACGTATGGTTCCAGTGATTGGTCAGCTGCAGTCTGCAATAGTTTTAAACAACCGTGACTGCCGCAAAGTCCGACTCAGTTCAGTGTAAAAGTTTCCAAAAACCAAAGACTTTTTAAGTTTGGGAGTACTCCAAATTATCTAAGAACCAAAAATATTGTTTGTACGCTACTGCAATGCATGCACACCTGAAGAGAAAACACCAAAACTCAACTCAGCAAGGAGATACTTTAATATCTGTTTGCTTCTCTCCTGCTCTCTGTGCTCACATTAACTGTATTTTAATATCGTTAAATTCCCAGTAAAGCTGCTCTCATTTACATGTTTTTCTGTTTCTGTTGTCAAACCACAGAATAAGTATGAAATAGTGATTCATTAAGTCTACATGTTAACCAGAGGGAATTTCCAAGCTGCACCTTAAACCCCCCAATTTTATAACCGCGACAATGTCTGACAAACTCACCATACACATGAGTTAAAGGTGACGGATGTGGTGCAAATTCAGTTGCATTTTTATTGAATTAAAGGCCATTACCAAAGTCAGAGAAGAATTATACAATAAGGAAAGAAAAAGATTTGCTTTAGCTGCTCAATGCTTGTACAATATGAACTGTGTCCATGTTGCACTTTGTTTAATACTCAGGCCTTTTCACTTTTTTAAGGGGTTTGATAGAAACTTGGATTTCTTTTGGAGTTGCTCTAGTACAGGGGTGTCAAATCCTGGTCCTCGAGGATCGTTATCAGGCTTCTGCAGAGCTTGATGATGAGCTGATCATCAGGTGTGTTGGAAGAGGGAAACATCTAAAACATGCAGGATAGTGGCCCTCAAGGACCAGGATTTGACACCCCTGATCTAGTAACTTAAAAAATTATCCCTCTTTTTTTTAATTCATTTTTATCTTGTTGGAGTTGCACCTACATATCTAAGTCTTTGTTTACAATCTTCTATTGTGTTGCAATATAAAATGATACAGTTTTTCAAAATAAAATCTATTTAAATTAAATGGTATTTTTTTTTTTTTTTTTGGAGGAAAATGAATTACTAAATGAATTGAGTATTCTGTAAAATAGTTGATAGATTAATTGATAGGGAATTAGCTGTACACAACAGTTTTTCTGCATTAATGTGTGCTGTAGTTTTAAGTATTAAGGTGTGTATTTAATCTGATGTCTGTGAGTGCAGACCTACAGGCCCACTGCTACCACAAGTTCAAAAGTCATTTTTACGGAGGACAGCGTACGGTATAAAACTGAGCCACAAAATGACAGTGGAATCCATGCATACTGATGTTTTTTATTATTTATTTTGGCAGTCGCTAACTCTGAATAAGTGAGGAGGGCCCCGGTCAGAGGGGCCCCCGCGTCAAAACTCGTCCACAGAGAATTGACAAAGTGGGAGTTACTCCTCACCGCACCGCAGGTTGTAATTTCATCCACAGGGGAGGGCATGCTCATCTTTTTTGCGTGACAGATCTCCAACATAATGCATTGTCAAATAACTCTTAATATGTCCAGTGTGACACGATGGCCGTGTTCTCAATATTCAGATTTGCTCTGGCTCATAAACTCAGCCGCCACCGCGCGCCACTGGCCCATCAATCAAGACATCACTCCACCCCCACCCTCCTCCTCCGACTCTTTTTCACCTGTCAGCCCATTTGAATATGAGGTGGCGCTTGGATGGCTTCCAGGAAATAAGCTTCTGGGAGAACAAGGCCTGGCAAAGCTGTTTACACGTGTAAGATTTTTGATTGAGGAATATGCACAGCTCTCCTGTGCCAATAGATTTGACAGGCGCTCTCGCCCCAGTCAGAGGTCTCCTCCAGACTTATTTACACATTATACGGCGCATCTCGTCATCTCGTGGCAAAAGTCAAGGCTTTACAAATCAATTTGAATATTTGCCTCTAATGTTGACGCGCATTGTTTGAACAGACTTTTACAAAATTCCTTGGCAAACACACTGGCTGGAAATGAAAAGCTCAACAATGTTTGCTCTAGTTTGATGATGAGAACAAACATTGACAGAAAATATCAAGGACTGACAATCACTGCCCATCTTTCTTCGCCTCCCCTTCAATAAGTCTCCGTGTAGACAGGCCCCGATAATTGAACATGTGTAAACAATAATCCATCTAAAAGCAGAAGGGCCATTTAACACAGAGTGATTGTCTGCATACGAGGGTAAACAAACAGAGTGCCACTGGATCTGTCACCGCATGGACCCCCCTCTAGATAAAGATGGATGGGGGAGTGGAAAGGGAGGGATGGGGCCGAGGGACTGGGACGGGCAGTAAAGAGCCATGTCAACTGCTCTCCCTCCTCATGCATTAAATTCAAAGGAGGCTGGTGTACAAAAACTCCGACTGATCAATTGTAAGCAAAAAAGGGAGTGGAGGGAGGGGGGAGGCAGGCGGGTGAGCCTCTGGTTTGGCATACGTGATCAGCACATCGGGCCAAATGATGTCATCCATCAGGACGGACACTGCAATTTGCCATCTATTTCCTCATCAATCAAACTTGAGCGTTTGTACAAGGGGGTGGAATACGTATTTATGTAAGTGTGTGTGTGTCTCCATGTGTGTCTCCTACTGGCAATCTACCAGACCCAACCTGAAGGGCATTAAGTGGCATTAACAGAGTGCAGAAATCCACTGCAGCGCTCTCTTATCCCTGTGCAGGAAGATTTACAATCTGTTTAATTTGAGTTCGGCATTAGAGATTCGACACTCCATCATTTCATCCGAAAAATTCTCATGCCAATCTGAAATACACACTTACATCATGCTTTAATTCCCCTAGCAGTCAAACCTTGCTAAAGAAGACTGAAGACTGAGTTTTTTTAATCTTTTTTTTCTTGTCCAAATAGCCCATATATTGCCTGCTCCCTCTCTCCTGTTGACCTGCTATCAGTAACTTCACAGCTGTTGAGCGGTTTTGAACTCAATGTGCCTTTAGCTCTTGAATATACAGTATCTCAAATAAGATCCTCTAACTGACCACTAGATGTTATCCCTGCTAAATTTCCCAAAGAGCACCTTAAACACATTTAGTCCTAACTTTTGTTATCTGCTATAAACAGCTATTTAGCCACTGGCACAGTTCCCGAAACTTTTAAACATGAGCGACTCTGAGAAGCTCTAAATATCCCATAAAATCTTCAATTTAGGGGAAATTACAGAAGTTATCATGAAACCAGCGATTTCAGATGAAACATCTGGACGAAAACAACCTGCAACTTAACCTCCTGATATGCTTTTTCTCACATCTGGAGATATATTCACATATTTTTAGTCTTATCCTAACCATAGGCGTTTCAGAAATATTTTTTAATATCTGAGACGCGCATTAGGATCTCAGTCTTTTGGTCATTCCAGCGTCTAGACTGAAGGTCAAGAGTGTTAAAAGTCCTCTTCTGTCAGGACCATTAAGCTTTGGAACAATGCGCCTGAGGGGGATCAGGGCCCGCTTTCCCAAAAGCAAACGCAGCGCTGCGCTCACCTTTGCCCACTGGCTTCTAATTGAACCGTGATGATCGTGGCAGAAAGACGCCTCTGGAAATCCCAGCAGACAACAGGAGGATCTTGCATGAAATCACTGAAGAGCGCTAAGTATGTGGATTCAAATTGGGGGAAATTTGATCTCCCAAGTATCTGTCTCACCGAGGACCACAGACACATGACGATAAATCCAGGCTTTAAAAACCGATATATTTGGGCCGCGGTATAGCTCGCTGAGTTAAGGCGTTACCATGTGGGTGCAGGTTGCCAGCAGCGGTCGTGAGTTCGAGTCCGGCTCAAGACCCTTTGCTGCATGTCACTCTCCTCTATACCCCCTTTCACCCTGTCTCTCTCTATCAATAAAAATAGCAAAAACTCCCTAAAAAAAAAACAAACAAACAAAAAAAAACCGATATATTCATAGAAGAGTATTTTCAAGGTGTGAAATATAAATACTTACCAGGGTGCACATGTTTTTGACTGATTGAAATGTGTCAATACCAAAACTGTGCTGATATTTTGGGCTCTTTTATTTACAGTAAGCACAGTAATTTCTTGTACAGCTGATTGTGTGTGACATTTGAGAGTAGTAGAAAAAAAGTCTTGATGTAAGGTATTAAAAAAAAGTAATGTTTTGGTTCCATTTGGCACCTAAACCTTGAAATACTGTAGAATCTGCACTATTTTAGTTAACAGTCCCCACAGCCTGTTCCTTCCTCTGAGCTCCTTTTCCACTCTTTTTCCTCTTCTTAATATTGTTAGTACAACTAAAGCTTTTACTGTTAACAATCCATTTATCTGCAATCTCGCAACCATTATCTGAGCCAGCAGTTTAGAACCGCCGCCACTCTCTCCCTCATCACTTTCCTCTCCTTACATTGTTGAGATAATGGTCTTCTCCCCTCTAAGGGGAGGAGAAGGAGGGACCGGTCTTCTCTGGGACTGGAGACGATCAAGTTCACCTCATTATTAACCTACACACCCCCTCTGACCTTTTCCAGCTCCCACCCACCAGGCAGCAACATGTGCATCTCATTGTGGGAGGATTCATTGGCCCCCTTTCTTTAACCCCGGCCCTTCCTGCGGTTGGCTCGTGTGGAGATCCGGAGCTGATTTATGGGCCTAACAGATTGGTCCCGAGTGACTTAGATGCTTTGCGAAATGCGACGCATGACTAAGGGCTGGCACAAGCGCGACTCGCATGATTGTATGATTGCTGAACAAGCAGAGTCAGAGTGATTTAAGACTTCTCCGTTTTTGAGAAAATGTGACAAAGTCGTGTTATGTCACTCGTGTGATTTTTTGTAAAAACAGACAAATATCTTCAGACAAATCACCACAAACACTTTATGTACTTACATATACATATAAAAAACAAAGCAAAATAGTGTTTGTAACAATGTAGTGCCTTTTTGAGTGTTTCTGTAAACCCCCACGAATGCTGGAGTGATGAAAGCTTAAGCTATTGATAATCTGTAAAGTACATAAACCCAACCCAGTAATAAAATATAATTACGTCCTTTGGGTTTCCTTTTAAACACATTTCCTTACACGCGTTTATTCCTCGTTGGACTTGTACAGGAAGCTTTTTTTGTTGCATATTAATTGTTAGAGGCGTTGAGGCAGATGGTGATATCCAGCAAGGCCCAAGTGCATTTATATGTTTGCATGATGGAGCGAACAAACACATGACACACTTGTACTCCTTGAAAAATTTATTACATTCTTATTCACAATGTCGAGGGTAAATAATCTGTTGTAAATTCATATTCAAGCCTGAGCGGGTGGATTTTTTTTATTTATGTTGTTTCCTGAGCGATCACGGCCTTCAGCTTGCATCCATTCGTGCATTTGCATTATTCTGAGTGTTTCGTTTTTCAAATTTTAAACAAATACCAGAAAAAAAAAGTGTGGACCATACAGGGAGGCATTTCTTCAAGTCAGACACAGCTAGATGAGATGCAAAACAGAAGGACAGAGGGCCGACAGTTTGGTAAAAGAATAAATATGCAAAAAAACACACAAAAAAGTAGAGGTACTGTACAAAACACACAGACGCACACATCCAGACACACACAACACAGATCCTCTATTTCTCACTTACTCACTCTCTTTCTCACTCTCTTTTTCACTCTCTTTGTCATCCAGTCTCAGTGCTAGCGAGAGTGCTGGCATCCACTCGGGCTGGGAGATGTTCTAAGACCTCTTCTTACTTTGTGCCAGCTCTGCTATACCCTAGTGGGTGTGCGTTTAAGTTTCCCCATCTGCTTCTGTTCACATTATCTAGCTCCAGGGCAGGCACCTTGCCTAAAATACACACATGCACACACACATGCACTTTCGCGCACAGACACACACACACACCCCAGAGTTTCATCTTTGTGCTGATGACGCAGTTTTGGAGTTGTGTGAAGCCCACACACACAGCATAGCAGGGGTGGGTTTTTTTTTTATCTTTACCTTCCCTTTCTTTCTCGACAGAACAGGCAAAATCAAGAGGAAGTGCTGGCCTCTGGAGAGCGGAGGCCGCTAACTTCCTCTGAGCGTTGTGATCACTGGCTGCTCATCCCTGGAGGTTAAATCAGCGGTGGAGCTCAGAGGACATAGGGGAGCAAACATCACTGGCGGCTCTGCTGTGAACGAAGGGCCAGATTTGCATCAGAGTTCTTCTTTTTTTAAATGCCTCCTCAATCGGATCACATCCTTCCTAGCGTCGGGTTGCGGCTTTCGAGGTACAAGCGAGGCATATAAAAGAGGCTTCAGATTATTAAAGAACACTGATTATGAATTGGGAAAAACAGAGGGAATGAGTAACGTACGAGACCAACGCGTGAATGCCCAAAGTGATTCGCCATGTCACGCTATTAATTTAAAGCCTAACGTTTGCAGCTATGCGACTGAGGAAAGGTTAGAGTGAGAGAGGAAACTCCAAAGAGGCTGCCAGTGTGTGTGTTTTTCACCCAGAAGCGTGTGACGTGGCCGTGCTCTCTCTTCATCTCTTTTCTTTGCTATGACTGGTGCCATAAAAAGCTGATTGAGCTGTCTGCTCGAGGGGTCAGAGGTAAAACCCATCCTGTCAGAAGGAGGCCGGTGGTGAGCCGCGGGGAGGGGTTAGGGGGTTGTGACCTGTTGATTGTCCAAGATATGATGGACTGGGAGGGGGCTGAGGGAGGCTGCAGTGTGTGGCCGCCGTGAACTATGAAGAAAATCAGCAGTGACACGAGGTGGCTCTGGGTGGACGGGCAATTTTGTCACCACCTGACGCTCTTTTCCTGGTTGTAGAGGAAGCTGAAGAGGAGAGAGAGAGAGAGAGAGAGAGAGAGAGAGAGAGAGATAGAGAAAGGGGGAAAGATGTCCAGCAGGGGGCTTGTTCTTCTAAGAATATTTTAGTTCAAAGATTCAAGGCAGACATCATTCAGAGTTATTTGAAACAACATCAGTGGAAGTTAAAAATAAAAAGCACCACGAGGTACCTGGCACAATCGCATCAGCTATTATGTAACAAGCTAAAATTCATGGAAAAAAAAGCCTCGGTCCATTTCTGGAAGCTGCATCTCGGCAAAATTTATGCATGCACGCTATTTCCGCCTCTGCTAACTAAACCTCAAGGGCGACGTCCAACGGGCCCTGTGAGCGCAGCGGAGCGTCAGCAGCAATACCTCCTTCACCGTGTACGTGTGTGAAAACCAAGAGACCCTGACAGCCACGCAGCGCCATCAAACAAACAATTTTTTCCCCATTTAAAAAAAAAGAAGCACCTTCGCATGCTTAGTTTTCATGTTTTTTTCCAGCTGCTCATCTGGGCCCCCTCACGTTTCATGGCCAACGAGATGTTGCGTGTATCCCTGTGTGCTCGCCTCCCCTCTCCCTTTTTCGCTTTACGTTTGCTTATCTGTTTGCCTTTACTTATTCATATCTGCGTTTTGGGCGCTCCTTTCTTGCCTCTTGATATTTGTCAATATGGGCTTGACCTCAGCGGGCCAAGTCTCTCTTCTGAAGTGGGAGCCGGCGATAGCCTTGAAAACAGACCTTTAAATTAAACGAGGGAGAACACAGATTGTTGTATAATTCATCTAGACCCCCCGCCGAGGATCCTCTGTGCAGTCGTGTTACTGTCTAGATTAGAATTTCCTTTTGTTGCTGCCTGTTTGTGTAATACACAATGTGGATCCTGCCAGGGCCCAGTAAATTACCTCTTTAAACATTCATTTGCCTTAACCAAGAGGAAGGGGGAGCGGAGGGGAGAAAGGAAAAAACCTCTTGATTTCACATACAATGAATAAGTTAATAAAAAGATTTTTTCCCTCTCCTGTGCATGCATTTTTTCCCCCCTCCACACTTGAAATCATCCTTACCAAATCAAAAAGTAAGAGAAAGGGAGGGAGGAAGAAAGAAAGACAGAGAACCAGAGTGAGACAGAGAATGTCTGCGTATGCAGAAGTACAACAACAACAAGAAAGAGGAAAAGGAGTGAAGCCGATTGGAGAGGAGAGAGGAAGCAAGAGGGAGAGAGACAGAGAGAAAGAACCAGATGAGCTCTTGGAATGATGTGCCTCATAGTCCCCGCTTGCGTATCCCAAAATACCTGGTGCTGGAAATGTGAAAGCCAGGCGCACGACGGACGCCATTCCCCAGAGAGGCTCCGCTGGTATCATTAGCGAGGGAAACGGCGGGCTCAAGTGGCGTACAAACTTCAGCAAAACGTCAAGCGAGAGAAATGTGCACGCACTGCGCCTCTTTTTCCCCCTCCCCTCTTTCCCCCCCCTTTTTTCTCACTCTCCCTCTCTCCTTTTTTCTTTCTTTGTGTTGTGTTTCAGATACGACACCACTCTTCTACCAAATTAATATTTCTCAAAATAAAAGCCAGGACAACTTTAAACTAGCGAGTGAAGAAAGGGGAGGGAAGAAAAGAGGAGAGACGGGGTGGAAGGGAGGGAGAGAGAGAGAGAGAGAGAGAGGCAGAGGGGAGAATTTGGTTCAGTTTGCACGCTTCTTGTGAAGTGGAGTCTCTGTCTTCCTGCTCCTCTCATTTTGAGGTCTGTGGTTTTGTCGTCTCCGTCTTGGAGTCAGCTCTATCTAACTGATGAGGTCGTCACAACTGCTTATGAATGCCAAATGAAGGAACACAGCGCAGCATCCGTGCTAGAAGGGGACATTTCCATACAGTTTGTATCATAAGCAAAAATCCTCCTCGACCTGGACAAAGAATTGTCATATTGCGAGACTGTTCTGCTATTTTCAGAACAAATTTAAGCACAAAAACAGCATTATGTGCCAACCGGGCCTCCAATCGCATTTACTTTGGTTTGTTAGTTCCACTTTCTTAGGTATAAACTTAACAGATACCTGTTTAATAGTAAGAAATCAAAGTGTTTCTTCTGCCATGTGAAATATTCACTGATACTAACACATTCAGAGCAGTTGAGTCACTTACAATTGCCTCCTAAACGAGATCCTTGGTGGTTCTGTTCTTCCAGAGCCACTGGGATGGCACGGCTACAGTGCACAACTGTAATCAAACGGGACAGCGAGCGCCCTTTGACGATTGGCTGGCGAGTGGAGCCAAATATGTCTTTTCTACGTGGTGCAGTCTGTCGCAGACGTAATTACAAGTTAGATCTAAATAAACAAACAGCTGCAGCCTGACCGCCCCTTCAGGAGCTGTTTGGTGGCTGCTGCTGGAGATGTACGCTTGCTTTGCTGCAGCACAATCACAGAAGAGCAGACATGTTTCTATATAGAGAGCGCACAGCACAACAGCTCACCCTGTTATCACGCGAGACCTCACATGCACTGCTCACTTCCTAATGACAACTCTAGTACCAAGGATAAACACACACAACGCATGGATTCAGACGCACAATGTGTAATTTTAGCCGTGACACCCTATAGAGGTGAAAGAGAGGATTTTTCGCTGTCAGACGAGAAAGAAGGTGGCCTCGGATATGGCGAAATTGTCGAGCAAACTAACAATTAGCCCTTTTATTTTAATTGGAACTTTTCAAAGTGAGTCAGAGGGCCACTGAAGCTAACCAAAAGTGCCCAGTGGCGCTAAACTTGGAAAGTGCAGGTCTGGTTTTTCACCTCTCCTATTTTAGAAAAAAGTGGAACAGACCAGGGACGTATAGAAGTCAGGAGAGGTGATGCATACAGTGAAATTCCAAGCCTGACTCTGCCCCCTCGGACAAACATATTTGTGGTGAACCACGACAGAATCACTTAACATACGAAACGTCCACCCTCCTCTAGGGAAAATTACAGGTGGTGAACAATCTAATCTGTGCGACGTGCACTTAAGCGTGATGACATGGAGTTAGATGGTCATTAACAGCTAAATCTGTTTAAATTGGCCCAAAGCTTAAACAGCTGGAATCTGTGGTAATAATGTAAGTCGACCTGCTGCTGGTTAGTGTTAAAATATAATCTGATGTGACAGGTCACATGAAAAGACATGTCTGCTTATTGTTTAAGCAATACAAAACTGCTGTATGTTTTTTTTGTGGGTTTGGGATTAAGATAAGATAAGATAAAACTTTATTAATCCATTATCCACTAGAATCAGACTGAATCTGCTGTGTCATGTTTCCTCTTTGCATTTCAAAAAGCAGAACAAAGAATTAAGGAAATCAAATTCCTGGAAATGAGACTTCTAATCAAACCAAACAAAGCATTTAGGCAAACTGCAGCGAGCACCTAACCCAACATCTGGCCGTCTGACCAATCAAAAGACGTTGGAGTCGACTCGACTGGCCATAAAGGAAGCTGCTACTGCTCGACGGTTAATCCAGATGCTTTCCGGTGTGAAGTCGTTGGAAACTGTCTTGGGGAAATGGACGCTGCAGATGTGAATTCTTAGAGCTGCTGTCTTTCAAAACCGCGTTATTACCGTTCAGCTAATTGATGAACTGGCAAAGCAGTTGGCACGATTCTCTCAGTGGTGCTGGATTCTTTCTAACAGATGGTCAGCTATGTCAGAAAGAGCTCCGCCAGCAACATCTGAAATTCCAACTATGTAAGGTGCGTGTTTATTCGTGTCAAACTGGGACTTCATTTATCTTCTAGCACTTTGCACTAGTTGATTTCTGGTGTGTTTAGGCGATCAGCGTCCAAGATTGTCCGGCACTAAACACAAACCTGCAGCTGATGGAGGAAACTTACTGGAAAGGAATCCAAGCAGTAAAGTGAAAAGACAAATTGCAGAGGGATGAAGGTGTTTCCCATCAAAAAATAAGAAACATCCTGCGAATCATTTGAGCGTCATAGCAAAGTGGATGGTGTGAATCCGGTAAGCAGAGTTGAAAGGTCAACCCCCC
The DNA here is from genome assembly GCA_900302755.1 of Chromis chromis. NCBI lineage: Eukaryota > Metazoa > Chordata > Actinopteri > Pomacentridae > Chromis > Chromis chromis. The sequence continues at coordinate 16,812 of OMNN01025266.1, forward strand.
CGCCCCCTCCTTTTTTTTTTCTCAAACTGTGCTACATTGTCCCCCTGCAGAAACATTAGCCATTGATAGTGGTTTTAGAGCAGCTAATGTGCTGATAACACATTACATTTGAAGGTTTCAGTGCTTTGAAACACCGGAGGGATGAGGTGTGGGAATCCAATCCATTAGATAAAGCTAACAGTAATAGGTATCCCATATCAAAGGGATATAGTTTAAACTGCAGGGGCTTTTGGATGCGCTCATTGCTATTTATTGTTTTAAGTGGAGCTTTATGCACAGGAGGTGATATCAACACACTAACAAAAACCCTTTCAACACCAGTGGGCTTTGAGTGACATCAAATGTGTCTATTAACCAACCTCTTGACAAGCCAAGGTGATTCATCTCTACTGTGCTGCATGTGTGTGTCTGCTCCATGTGTGTGTGTGTGTGTGGATGTTTTCTAAATCCAGATAGCAGATTTGAATGTAGCCTAAAAACAAACCAAAACCGAACATTAACTATTATAACCGCTCTTTAGAAGTAATTTTCAAAGTGACTTTTTTCCTTTCAAATTGTTTCCAAAAATTTTCTTCTCAACCGGTGAGGAATAAAAAAAACAACAATAACAATAAAAATAAAAAATTTGAACACAAAAATCCGAAAAGATAAAACCTAATTTCTTCCCCTTCAAAAGGATTGGACTTGGTGGTGGCTTAGTACAATAAACTGTTAAGACTCGAATCTCTTTGTGCGAAGCTTTCGGTGTGTTAGGAAATAAGAAAAAAAGTTAACCGTCATACGCTGACAGCTCACCAGATTCCTGAAGCCTGGCGGCTAAACCCGATGCCATTCTGAAAAACAACAAGAGGCCCTAAAATCAAAGTCCCCCTTCAGCTCAATCACTCTGGCTGCCTCTCCCAAACACTAATAATCACTTTCCTCCCTTCCTTTTTTCTCCCTTGTGTGAAACATCGCATTGCCTTTGATTGGGCTGTTTAAATGATTAGCACACCACCTCGGCGGAGACGGCTGGCAGTGGCACCGGGGAGAAGGGGAGCGTGAGCCTCCCGCTGAGTGTTCGGAGATGAACGGTGTAGAGATGAGGCATGGACCCCCCTGTCACATCACAAAGAAAGATGGCGTCCAATAAACACTCGCGACGGCCACAACTCTTCCTGCACAGTTTGCCGAGCTTACCTACATGTTTTCACTTAGTATTTGTTCCCCGGAGGGTTGTTTTATGAAGAGGGAGTCGGACGGGAGGGGAGGGGGGGACCTTGTTTTGTTGTGCGGCTACTAGTGTGATGCAAATCTGGGTGCAGGTACGGTGTCACAGTTGGCAGCTAAGAATAAGATTTAATGTATGTCCTCGGATTACATCGAAGAGACCAAAAAAAGGGAAGTTTTCAGCAGCTGTGAGGAACAGGCCCTTCCCTTTTATATGATCTGACACTACACCAAAGTGCAACATTAGGACCGTTTTCAAGGAGTCGATTCTACCCAGAATCCTCTGCACTCGCTAACGCGTGCAGCGACAACACCTTCGTACAATAACGCCTTTGTAGGGGGAAAAAAACATGCAGCCTTGATCCTTGACTACTTGAGAATGAGCGTCTAAAAGAGGTGAATTGCGGTGACCGTTGGTATTCAGTGGCCCCGGTTCCTCTGGGCAGAGTGGAAAAATACAAGTGGGCAGACAATTGGAACAAGCAAAAATATGGAGCCAATGCCAAAGCCAGATTTTTTTTCCCACTTTGAGGACACAACTTTGGTCTCAATGCCCAGAGTCTTAAATGAATAGCACGGAAGGGAGACTTTGATGTGACAATCATTCCCAAGTTAATTTGTCTTCAGTCACAAGTGCTCAGGGCATCTAGTGTGCTATCAGTAGAAAGACAAAGAAACAGTACAGAAAAAAAAATGTTTTCTGAAAAATGTTCCCACTTTGATACGCCGGCTGATCAGCGCCTACCTAAAGGCGAGACTGTAAATTAAGATCCATAAAGACGACGCATCAGTCGGTTATTGTGCAATATCTACACAATCATCAATTTACTTTACTTTGCATTCATTCCTGAACACACACACATACAGACAGACACACACGTGCATGCAAAATGTTGTTTAGATAAATGAGTAAAGTTACATCTACACTATCTGAAAGGGAACAGACTACATTTAGTCAGAGAGTGAAACTAGAAAAAAAATCTACTGATGTAAATATCATCAAATTGTGCTTTTATGTTGCATGTAAAACATTTTTAAATACGTTTGCAATCTAAATATTTATATTACTATTATTATATGAATAAGTTATAATTTAGGCTCCACTTTAAGAAATTTAACTTGAAAGCAACTGCACAATACACAAGCTTATGTAATGGGTGTTGTTCATACATTTTTAAAGTACAATTATTCAAATATATAAAAATAAAAATGTGATTGATAGATAAATGCTTCCACAAACCATTTGATTTTCACCAGCTACATACATTATACTCACTTTTATCCTCACCTACTTCAGTTTTTGTGCCTACAGCATCATGTTTTCATGCTTTTCACCTCAACGCACTGCATTGTATGGATATGCTAAAGCTATGTAATTGAACGCTGTAAACTCTTTCATCATCTAATCTTCAACAATTTTACTCGACTCTGCCTGCATTTTAGGTCATTATTGCAATTCAGTAACTCATCTTTTTGCCAAAAAACCCCAAAACAACCTTTTTAAGATGAATAAAGGCCTTGTCTATTAATGCACTTGCATGTGTACAACTGCAGCCATGTGATCATTGAACCATATCTGCATTCTTCACTGTAACTTTAACAATAATTCCCAGGGCTGTTGGGGTATTTTTTTTTTTTTTTGCATTTGGTTTGCACACAGGCAAAAAAAAAAAAAGAACCTCTCCTTGCTGTCTCTGGTGAGCAAAGCTGAGCGGTTTCAAAGAGCGCCGTGTTCCTTGTGCTCTTCTGCCACCCGGTGGCCGCTGGGGAGAACAGAGGAAAAATCTCCTAAGAGCCTTTTGCCTGGAGAGGTTGATCACTCCTCATCCGGCATCAAAATATCATGATTGCATCTTAGGAGATTCTTAGCCATCAGCCTGGAAGGCAAAAAATAAACCTCTCTCAACTCTCGTTCCTTCACATCTCTCTGTCTTCCCTTTCTCTTTATGTCTTTGTCAGTGCCATGACAGCTGATACCTCTTTAATGACTAAGACAATTAACTTTCTTGCGGGTTGCAAAATAAGCAATAAGGGGTTTGCGGTGGGGGTGTGGGACTCTTAAAGGCAGAGAAAGAAGCTATGTCTGTTTACCCACGTCATCATTAAAGTGACGACCAACACCAGCCCAATGGGCTCATCTGCATAATTGAATAGAGTTAAGAGTTGCACCAAAGCCCATGATTTCAGGCTGTGTGTGGACTCTGGAGACTCAGTTTCTTCCTCTTGGTACAAACGTCATCATTAGACCTCCTTAGCCCGGCGCATAACAAAGAGTTAGCTCATTACTGACAAAAATATCTTTGCTAATGTCCCCCTCGCTTTGCCCGACTCTCTTCTAATCTCTCTTGGCACAAATGACTTCAATTTCATGATGATAACATAGGAGGAGGAGGAGGGGGGTGAAAAAATGCACAGAGGAACTGGAAGAGAAAAAGAAACAGCTTCAGTGACATGGCCACACTGTGTACAGAGATAGGCATGCCAAAATACAGAGAAAATAAAAAGAAATGAAAGAGCTTTCTTCCTGGCAATATTCCTGCCAACATCTGTCACCGGCAATGCTCGCTGTGTGAAGGTGTGTCTTGTGCGCTATACAGTATGTGCCATCCGTGTGCAGTGGCTGTGTGTTGGCTTTCTTAATGCGAAGGGAATACATATTCATGTTGTGTGAGAAGCGCGTACATCTGTGTACAAATGTGTGTTTACGTGGTTCCATTTGAATGTCTGCGCGAGTATGCATTCACACACGCGAGTACTTGTGTTTTTTATATGTACATCCAAAGCCTCTTCTCCTCATTTCCTGTGTATTTTCTGTGTGTGAGAGCGAGTGTGCGGCTCCATGTGCGTGTAAGCGTGTGCGAGGCCAACCCATACATCCAAAGCTTCCTCATTTACCCCATATTTGTAGGTGTGTGTGTGTAGGTTTTGTGTGTGAGTGTGTGTGTGCTCCAGCATGCCATTAAGATGAGCAATGACAGCTGTAGCCTCTTCACCCTGCAGCCCTCCTTTCTGCTTCTAGAAATGCGCCTCCTGCTTGTCATAGAGGATCTTGGCCTCTCGCTACTACCATATATCAAACCGCCGAGCAGAGGTGGAAAGAGTGCAGAAATATTTTACTCAAGTACAATCGCTGCACCTTCAGTAAGTGCCCCGTTTTAATGTCGTCGCGACGCCGACTTCAGTGCGAGCTGAATGAAATGATAGAAAAGCGCTTTTAAAATTGAATCACAGGGAAGTAGAGGCCCCTCAGAAGGAGAGGTTGTGTTACTCTCAAAATATCTTCTCAAGTAGAATAACAGGAGATGAAATAACGAGTTAATTTCTACCTCTGGTCTTGAGAGCATCTACAGGAAAAGAGAGGGGGAAAAGAGAAATGTTAGAATGATGAAGCATGTAGCCCATAAGAAAGCCACTAGTGGATCAGGAGAGAGGACACATTCCCTGCATTTCTATAGCAAAAAAGAAAATAACTGTGATTTGGGCAGAGAAAAGAAACACATGATCAATAAAAAAGTATCTAATGGATAAAAAGGAAAACTTTTAACATCTATTCCATTTCTTTCCTATTGGCCTGCATAATTTGGGGTAAAAGCGACTTATCACACCTCCCCTCACTCCGCTATTATGCTTGTAGCCAAAAGAAAAAAATAAATTTAAGGTCAATTAAAAGACATCAGGACGTCCGCGAAAGCCATTACTCTGAAATGAAAAAATTCCAGCGAGCAGCGAGAAGTTAGAAAATGACAAATACAGCAAGGACGATGGGATAACATCATAAATTTGAGGGGCAGTAAATTTCAAGCTTCAAAAGTGGCTTTTCCATATTCTATCAATAATACAAGCGGTACAAAGTCTGCCTTGAAAAGTATTATAACAGAAGTCTGCAGGAGTGAGAATGTACTACTGCTGGTGGATTTATGTTCATACTGATTTTAAATACTGTTGGTCACGTAAGTTTGGGTTGTTCAGATGCTGGTGGTGAAGATTCTACTCTGATACGTTCTAATGATTTGACATAACTATAATTGCATATGAGTATTTCCACTATGTCAACACAGGAAGGACTAAGAATCGATATTAAATCTTGCTGACCCACAATTATTATTGATCACTGGATCAATGTCCACAAACAGTCGATCAGCACGCAAGGAAAAGTTTAAAAATGACCATTTGCGGCTGAAAAATAGCTCTGCTGACCAGAACAGGATTTAAAACCCAAACTCCATCCTTTTCATCTGTAAAAGCAACTCTCTTTCAACCCCAGCCTGACCTCTGCGCCAGCATCACCCAACCCAGAGCCCCACAGCTCCAGATGAGGTCTCTGTCCACTCAGCCATCTCTAGGAGACGCCTGAGATCCAGCTTCTCCTCTAAAAGTCCATCTAAAAAGAGGAGCAGACCTGGTGATGCTCTGGTCTCCTCTCTCCACGCATCACCCCTGTTCGAGAAAGCCTCAGTGCTTCTGCTGGGCTGATTGGCCGGCTCAGTGCAAGGACCAGATAGGATCTTTCTATTTGCCCAGCGGCAGGGCCGCCTCTCTATCAGCACTACCTCTGGAGGGGGTTTATCTGGCCTGCTGATAACAATGTTTTCCCCAGCCTTCCTCCCCTCCCTGACGGTTTGTTACACTAGTAAATGGGAGTCAAGGCTGGGGCTCAGCAGCAGCAGCAGTCTGCAGTCCGACGCTACTCCTTGTAAACAAGATTGGCTCAGTTTGCTTTTACGACTCAGTGGTGTGTGTGTGTAACAGAGAACAAGAAAGTTGAAAAGAGGAAAAAAAAGCTTTTACACAATCAACACTTCTTCACCACCAACACAAATTAGCCAGGATTATGAGTCTATGAACATACTTATAATTTACACTCCTGTGCAGTGTAGTCGGAGTCCTGTTTTTACTGTGCCGCTGCCAGTACATCTGTCGCTGGAGAGTCGCCAGCTTGACAAATCTGTGCACAACAATATGCACTGGAGCCCATGGAAGCAGCACTAAAAAGCGTCTGTGTCAGATGAAACCTTGGCCGGGTGCAGGAGGTAGTACTTAGCAAAGTGCACCCGAGTATAAGTTGTAGATCACTCTCGGAGCTTGGCTGGGGCAAAACCTTCAACATGCTTTTTCATTCATGCCGTGGTGGGAAAAGCCTTGCGTTCTGTGCATGGCCGAAACATCTGTAAGCTGTTGCAGAAACAGAGCCCAGAGGAAAACATTTACCTAACAGAATACTAATTCTTTCAGACCCTAGTGTCAACACTTCGTAAATAAGCTTGCACATATGGTATTGTTTTCTTAAGGTGGGTCTGGGAGAACCATTCTGGCTGTTGTAAGCTGCCACATCAGCCCATGAGATTTTCTGAATGCGGCTGTGGCTCTTGCTCAGGCTGTTTTTGGCTGTTTTTACTCTTTTCCTCTCTTGTTCTTCTGCTAACACCTGCCTGTTTCCATCCGCGATCCTTCCTTCGCAGTTTCTTCGTGGATTTATCTTTGCTAAGACATGCATAAGCGTTGACCTCTGTTTTTGAAGCAAATCGTAAAACCTGTAAGAAAATATTAACATGCTGAAAACTGCACCTGTACGAATTAATCAAATCCTTCTTTCTGGCTGCTCCAAACCAAGTCTTTTCTGACAGTACGAATTTGTGTTGTCCAGATGTTTGGCTTTTATAAAAACGCTTTTAGCATAAGAACCGGTGCAACACTTTTCAAACGTGTGGGGCGCCGCAGAAGTCTTCACAGAATACAAGAATGGCATCCAGCTAATGGCCTCCCATCTCCATCTCCCTTGTAGCACAGCTAAAACTCTGCTTTTATGTCCCTGCAATGAGTATGTGCATTCCTCTTTGGGATGACTGTCCTAGATTTAAAGGCTTGTCAGACACCACTAGCCCTTTATTTTTCCATAAACTTGTGTTTCTTTTTTTTAATCTTTCGCATTTTACACTGGGGAATTCTCGCTGCAGGAATGGTGTTGCAATGGATTATACGAAAAATGTCCACAACTGGGAGTTGAAATAGAAGCCTCCTTTATCTTTGCCTCGCAGCATCTTTTGTTGTGATGCCTGTGTGCTGCAGTGCTGGAGTGCAAAAGTATTAAAATACACACGAATTACGGAATTGAAGGTTTAATTTCAGGTACTGTTATGCGAGTAATCGCTTTATTAGGGGCATAAGCAGGCGATTGATGCAACTAGCAGTTAACAACCTTTCAATGAGCGTCTTTATAATTGGCATTAGTCAAACATGCGCAAGCCTCGGCAGCTCATCAGTGCTCCTTGATAGCCAACTGGGTCACTGTTTGTCTGAGACGGAAAATGGAGATATTCGATGCTGACAAGTAATTCTGTGATTGTGTCAGCCGCTAAGATACATAATTCAGTGCTTTTAAACTGGACCTGTCTGGCGAAGCGAGTGGTGCTTGTGTTGTTTCTTTAGTTCATCTGTCTCCTCGTCACTTCTCCAGGCTGACATCTCTCTCAGCACCGTGGCACAATGGAGGAAAGAGCACTTCCACGGCGCAGGTAAGAGCCCACCAAGAGATAGAAGGCCCCCCTCATGAATAAATGATTGTGACACGCAGCAATAATTTGCATCCGTGTAAAAGTGACGCATCAGCGCTTTTGTCTGCCAAGGAGTCTAGAGGTGTGTTTTTATTTTATTATTTAATGGAAAATGGCTTTCATTAACAGTGGCAAACCAAAAGGTGTTGACAGCGATGCACCGACTTGTCAAGCCGATCACAGCCTGTTTTTCAAGCCGATCACAGCCTCTGCCTTCTTTTCTCTAATTAGGCATATGCTGGAGGCATCATAACAAACGCTGAAACAGGTTTGTCCTTGCCTAATCCGGGGAACTAATTTTTAAGGTTATTATGCAAATCGATACTGTTTACAAACATGAAAGCCGGCGTCCTATTTTTGATCTGCCACATCGGTTTTCGATAGCTTAAAGCCCGGCTCGGCAGGTGTCATGTCAATAACAACCAGCGATCGATCAGCGCCAGTCTGAGGGGGATTGGGACAGCGGGGCCTTGAGGTGCGGAGGGGAGGATTTTCATCAGCTAAAGACTGAGGCACAGTCACAGCACGCCCCTTACATCTTTTCTGCATGAACACATAGATGACAATGTGGCTATTGTCAGGCTGAAACAAGATGGAATGTTTATGGCTTTGGTGGGACTCCTCAGTTCAATGTGATGACTGAGGTCTATACAGAAAGATCACATTTTTAACATCACACAACTGTGACTCTGTGATCAATAATATCCGCAAGCCCTTCCATATTGCCTACATGTACAATAGGAAGATCTAGTTTGGACTCTGGAGAGGATTTTCAGCACACTGGCACAGACTGAGCCTTTAAAATGGCACACTTTCTAGGCACACCTGTGCTTTTGTCTTGGCAGGTAAGTTGTTCCAAACATTTCAGAGAACTCGCCACAGTTCAACTGCGCAGTCAGGCTTCTGTCTCTGCATCTAATCCCAGATTGACCTCATGAACCCAAGATCAGGGTTCACTGTGAAAGAGAGCATCTGTTGGCGGACTCCCAACATCTGATGATGCCTATTTTTTCTTCCAATTTCACCAAAACTATGTTAAAAAATTTCGCTGAATGTCATAAGAAAATGCAAAGGGTAGCTTCATGTTTACTGGTAGATTGTGGAAATGCTTTATTTTGACAGGCTACTGCAGGAAAAAAAAAACTAAAACCTACAATTCTTCTATTGTGACATCTACTGGCTCCACCGCAATCTGCGACGGTTTACTTATATTCTCTTTGCTGTTTGGGTATCCAAGCCAGCGAATGTGCTTATGTGAATGCACCAAATGTCAAAAAAAGGCTTATTTAGGCTACAGAAGCTTTAATTGAAATTGAATTGACAGGCTAAATAATAACTCCATTTGTTTTAATAATTAAATCCTATGGTCGTGCATTCATTTTTAGATCTGAATTTACCACAGAGACCGAGGAGCAGGCAGATTGAAGAAGATGTATGTTTTTTATCGTGCACTCCAACAAATACAGAAAAGTTATCTAACTGACTGAAAGGCTGTAAATAGTGCAAAAACAGGAAGCCGTACTTTTGAAATGAATGCCCATGTGGTAATTGTCGAGGCAGCAAAGGACCTGGCAGTTGTACGACTGTTTGCTCCATTCAAGAACATTATTCTTTCATATATATCATAGTAGCCAAATACAACACTGCCATATACAGCTTAGGTCAGCGAGCTACACTCAATTTACACTAAAACATTTGCACAAGCTGAGGTTGAATTCTCGGCCTCCACTGTCCACTGACGCACTGTCACTCTGTGTACAGTAAAACTTCTTTCATGGTTGCTCCGGTGCTGTGAATTTTTTTTTCACCAGAGCAAAGCTTGTTTTGATCTGCGATGCACCACAACGTGCACCTGCCCGTCGCAAGGATGGATCAACAACATACATCCCATGATCAACACGCGCTGCAAGCTGTGCCGGCCAAAGCACAGCCTGTACTTCCCTGTATCATACGCAGCAGCTTTTAGCCTCCAGAGCTTTGAAGTTCTGCATTGTGTACTTTCTGGCTCTAATATATTTCAGTAAATCCATCCTGATAACACTTTGGTTGCTTTGCTGGCGTATAAAATTGAAATTTAAAAAGGGAAAAAAGCACCCATCAATTCACATTTAATTTATATGCAGTAGAATTTAAAATAAAATAGACATGCTGCTGGCCTGATCTATAATTAGATTTGATGCCTGATTTCAACCCGTTATTATCGACTTGACTTGGACCTTATTTTATGTATTTTATGAGTTACAGGTCAGAACATATTGCTGCAGCCGTGCCGCAGTATTGCTACTCCGCTATCGAATTAATGTTCACTTGATCAAACTAAAACTAAAGAACAATTTTAGGATTTTTCTTTCCCCCCCCTTCTCCGCACCACTACACATTCAACTTCAATCTCACACTTTTGTCTTGTGCTTTCAGTTGAGCTTTTCATTAATCAATCAAAAAAAAAAAGACTGCGCTTTTCTGATAAGAAAATTTAAATAGCAAGTTTCCTGAAGTGAAACAAGAGCAGTTTCTCTCTTTTCCCTCCTTCCTCTCGACAACTCCTCGGTCAAGTTCAAATCTTTGGGTTTTTTTTCTCCAGTGATTTCTGTCCAGCCATTCATTTATCGAGTAATTTATTCATACATTTATTTGAAGCATCGCTCAATAGCATCTGACCCTGGTGCCCCATCATCCGACTCTCCCTACCGAGACAGAGCACAAGCGGTCCCTCAAGAGTGAGGGAATGTGGGTCAGAGGCAGAGTTCACTTGGGGAGGGGGCGGGGGGCAATTTTCACAATGCGGTGGTGTTAAGCGGGTAATCATAATGTGATAGTGCTCTAGCTGCTGGGGTCATGTATGCTTATGAATGTTAAGGAGGACTGTTTTAAAGGCCTTCAAAATTACCCCTGATATCAAACGCTGACCTTCTGTGGAGACTACAACATGCTGTGATGATTAGAATTACAATGTGTGCAGCTTTTGCCAAATTTCACATCCGGAGACGCTAACCCCCTCAAACTATCCTCTAATCATGCTCAGATTAAAAAAAAAAAAAAAAAAGTATATGGTATATATAGTATAACATTCACTGTAAAAGATTTGAAACAATAGTACCAAATTAAGTCTACTTCTCATGGTTATCATGGAAATATACGCCCTAAAAAACACCTTCAGACCCAGATATTCACTGTCAACATAGGTGTTTACCAGAAGTCACTAAATTATCACTCATTTGACATGGAGAGGCAGTACTGTAGTGAGGTTACCAATTAAGCTCCACGTCCCTTTCAAGTCTGCTCCACAGATCAAAATGTCATGTTCCGATGTTGCACTTTAAATTAAAATACAAAAAGATTTATAGATCTATTTATAATGTTCAGCATCAGCTAGTTTTCTTTTTTTTCCCCTTCACAGTAATCCAACCTTCAAATGCTGCGAAACTGGGGCTTGGAAGTTAGAATACACAAGACTTTGTCACCAATGAAAACTTTCGGTTAACTCGACGAAGCACACATCCAAGGAGTTCAGCTCTTATCAGAGAGCGGGATAATTGTTGAAACAGGTGTAACTGTCGAAGTGTCAGCGTGCCTCTCTCTGTGTTCTGGTCCCCGAACCAACCTCCGCCTATGACTCCATCTCATAAGTCTTTCAGACAACCTTGGTGTGATTTCTTGACAAAAGCGCACTCGCTCTCAAGGTGCACTCGAGAGCGATGTAAAAAGGGACAAAGACAGAGCCTGAGAGAAGATAGGAGAAGAAATGGATTTCTTCTCTAATTATGCAAGAAAAAGAGACTTTGTGAAGATAAAGTTGGGTGACACAAGGGCATATTGAGGGACACACTCACTTTAGGAAGATTTTTCAAAGTGGGAGGCACAAATGGATGTTTGTGCTATAAGCTATTGCTGCTAATTGGTACAAACTTAATGAATGCAGGGTGCTGTGTGGAGACAGATGCTTTGTGCAATGTGGCAGATTTCAGTGGCTGCGCGTCTCTCTCCATCGCTGGAACATCAAGAAGAGGAGAACATTTGGCAGGTCACAAAATTATGCGAGGAAAAGGGGAAGCCCGAGAAGAAAAAAAATGTAAACAGTTGTTTGTTTATTTTTTCGTTAATTTATGGGTGACTGTGTGTACGTGTACGTTTGTGTGCGTGTGTGTTTGAGTGTGAGAGCGAGCAGTTCTCAAGCGCTTGTCTGTTTGTTTGAGCCATCGCTTTTGTTTTGGCTTTCTTGCCTCGCCAGCTCAGTGGCTCTCAATTAGCGTGCAAGCCTCAGGGACCTAATTAACCAGTTCAATTAATAAATAATTTTCTTAAAAATCCCATACAAGCCATTCTGACATTTGTCAGCCACTCAGGAGCTGTTTTGTGTGTGTGTGTGTGTGTGTGTGTGTGTGCGTGTGTGTGTGTGTGTGTGAGAAAAAGAGAGAGAAAAAGGAGAGAATGATTAGCTTGTTTGCAAGCTCTGCTTATCCCCCAGGTGGCTGATGCAGGGGACAGTGCGGTGTGTGTGTTTGCATGCATGTGTGTGTGTGTGTGTGGCTGGATGGAGAGGGGCTTTACTCGCAGCGCTGGACCCCACAGCAGAGGAGGGCCCCCATGACCTTTTATCGAGTGTCCAATCAATAATGTGCGAGCGTCCATCTCTTTGAGTTGCAGCCTGAGCCCGGGCTTCTGAAGGCCTGTGGCCAGCAGCAAAGCAGGATGGGAACAGGCTACACAGTGGGGCAAAAGAGTCCTTGGGGGGCCAGGAGTGGAACAGAACCAACCGCCTCATGTCATTTACTCATAATGATGTCTTCCTTTAGTCGAATAGGGAGGGGTGCAAGGGATGGAGGAGGGGGCAGTGTCCCCCCCACCACCCTCCTTCCTCCTCCACTAGACACTGCAGATTCAGCCTCTCTTCCTTTGTCTGAACGGTGAAAGCATCCTCTTTGGTCTGTCACCGGGCTCTGTGATTAAGCAGTAGAAACAGACCCCGGCTTTTTTCACATTAGAATCCCATTTAGCGTTCCTTATCGCAGCTATCTATCTGGTCACATGTTGGGATGGAGTTGTATTTCATTGTTTGGTGAACTGTAACGTATATTCCCTTGTGGGCACAATAGGACAGATGTGCTTGTTTAATTTGTAGCATTATCTCAAAACATCGACTTTACAGGATCTGGTTGTCACCGCCAAAGAGCCAGCACTGATGGATCTGACTGTGTACTAGTGTTCATTAAACACACTCCAAACAGCCTTCAAACCGACTCTATTAGCGGCTGCCTCTAGAACAAGAGGCGCCTGAATGCAATTTTTGACCATGAAATGCTCTTTAAGCAGATGAACGAGACTTGAAAGATGAGCGGGACTTGAAGTTTCCTTTTTTTCTTCTTCTTGAAAATGCCAGTGAGGAGTCAATCACTGGATATCAAAGCAGCAGGGACACACAAGAAAACCCAGTGATAATACATAGGCTTCCCACACCCGCTGAAGACTGGCGAGATGGCCATCACGAGTATCAACGGCGACACAAAGAGCAGACACCGGCCTTTCAGTGAGCGGCTAGCTGTCGCTCCGTATTAACTGCAGGCGCACGACCACAGTTTGCATTGAATCGAGATCCTGTTTGCCGTGCAGCTGTGCAGAAAGAGACCAGAGACTTAGTCAAGACACTTGGCTGACCCACACTGCCTACAGAAGGCAACATATGGCTCCCTGGTCTGGCATTGTCTCGTTCGTTGTATATGCATGCCGCAATTTATTTCTACACCGTTCTACTGAGAATACCCACACAAAATGAAGTAAGAAATATATTCTGGCAGCCAGATAAGATAAAAAGTGAGTTAAATATATCAGCAGACAAATAAACTATTAAAGTCTGCGTGTTCATATTAAGCATCATCTGTGGTAGTCATTCCTCATCACAACTGGGCTAGAGAGATTTCAGCCTATCGATCGGTAAAAGTAAGTGTGTGAAAGAGAGTATGAGTCAAAAGGGGATCTGAAGGTGGGCTGACAGATGCAAGACACATGGAGGACCTAAAGATGGAGAGATCACTTTTGTTCTCTGTCAGGTTTGACCGAGGCCTTCTCTGCTCAGAGGTGACTGTTGCACTCTCTGGTGCCCTCTAACACCCTCCTGAGATCACTCCACTCAACTCCACTGCCTCCACTTTGATGCAAAGGGGGGGTTATTGTGTAAATATTTTGCTTGAGCATTTGAGCATCTTAATCTTCCATAAGGTGATCTTTGGAGTGGAGCAACGCGGGGTGCTGATGTTCAGAGGAGCTCCCAGTTGTAGAAAGAAAGAGGGAGCGAAAGAGACAGAGAAGGGAGGGAGAGGAAAAAGAAGAAGGTCTGTGTACTTGCTAGAGTGCTGGGAGCTAGAGTTCACTACGGGGGCGTAAGTGTGTCAAGAAGAGCGCTTTTCCCCCATCCGCAAGCCCCGGGCCCTCTCCACAACATTAAAAAGCATAAACAGTCAATACTGAATGTAACTCAGAGAAAGAGCAAGAGAGGGAGCGTGGAAAAAAAAGAAACAAGTACGAGAACGCAAGGGTGTTTCAAGCGTTACACAACATAGTGAGATCAGAGAAATGGAGGCTGGGCTGTAGTGTATAGTTGCAAAGCTTTCTGATGGAGGAAGGGAGCCTCTCCAAGTGAATCATTCATTGCGGGCGGCAGGGGTGTAAATATGAAGGGGAGGGTTGAAGGAGAACGGGATCAAGGAAATGCACACCTGGTGCAAGACAGGGGTCAGATTGGCCCTACACAAAAGGAAACGAAAGGGAAAAAGAGAATGAGTTGTTTGGCATACCTCCGTTTAGACAGCAGCACCGCTTCTATCGGCGCGCTTGTGCAAAAGCAGGACAGAATGGAGTAGGTAGAAGGTGCATATGGTGGTAGGCTGTCTGTGCCGATACACATGCTGGAAACACATGCTTTCCACGCCGATGAGAGGGAGGCTCGTCTTATTCGAGAGAGAGAGAGAGAGAAAGAGAGAGAGAGGGGGGAAAAAAGAGAGACTTTCAAACGTTCAACATTTTAGACTTCCAGTTTTGAGATGTGAGGGCTTGTTTATCTGTGGCACATTGTTCTTGCTCATAATCGCTCAAGAGTCTCAATCAGTCACTCCCTCTCTCCGTCTCTCACAAGTTTTTCAAACGATATCTCCCAAACACTCGACACCTGGCTGGCTGACTTCAGAGCCGGAATCAGTGGAGAAGTCTGTGTGTCTCAGTCTTTTTTAATCATCCATTCAGTCACTCCTCACATGTTCAAGCCTATGCATTCGGGGGAGATCTTCCTCTATAGACGAATCATAAAGAGGCGCCGATTACTGGAGAGCAGGTGTGGGCCGGCTGGCGCTGAGGACATGTGCATTGTTTGGGTGTGTGTGATTAAGCAGATCACTGTTTTTTCCTTTATTTTAACTGTTTGCCGTTTCATTATAGTCTTAAAAAGAAATCTGAACTCTGCTAAGTCCCACAAGAAAATTATTTACAGTAAGATTGCTTGTTAAAAACACAAATCCTCGAAATTACAGCAAAAAGAGAAAGATGATGGTGTACAAAAATATAAACAAGGATATAGCAGCATCTTTATTTTCAAGGTTCTCCGGTTTATTCAGAAGTCATGAACCGATGTTTTCCTCCCATAAACTATTCCATCTCAAACCAAGGACATTCAGACCACATACTGTTTTCTCCTTGAGAGAATGTTCTCCTGGTTTATGGCCAAACAAAAGTTACTTCAGCGCAAAGTACTGTTTGAGCCACTTCCCTGCCAGAGCAAGACTCCATATTTTAAACATTTGGAGGGTGGAACAATATCTGTGAAAAGTGTGAAATTTGATTTCTACCCCATGGAATAGGCCGTTTCCTTCTGTTGTCAAACAGAATGACTAAACATGCTCATTCACATGCTCCCATGGTAGGACGTTATTAATTTATCACTTCAGAGTTATCTGCGCTCTTGCACACACACACACACACACATACATACATACACACACACCCGCATACACGTTTGCTTCCCGATGATTGACAATGTGATAAATTTTATTTGAATATGGCTGACATGAATTATGTAACCATAGAGACTGGTGGCTTTGTTGCTTCCCTCTAGCTCTTCGCTTTTCCTCCAAGATAACATACAGTTGATAATTTACAGTAGAACACATTCTGAAACTATAAAGAAAGATATAGCGACAATGCCCCACAGAGAACAAAACACAGTGCTTCAGTGCAACCAGCTGAGCAGATTCTGAGAGCTGCAGAGAAGAGGAGAGGAGAAGGTTCACAATGTGGCGATGCTGCAGTAAGGTTAGGTGGTTGACACTTTTGACACTGGAAAGTGATTTTTCTCGAGTTCAGCTCTGATGGTAGCGATGAGGTCTCTGCAGACTGGGTTAGGCCGAAAAAAAGAGAAAAATAAACACAAATGAAAGAAAAAAAACGAGCGCAGCACCCGCGGTATCTGATGTTGATAGCTGTGGCGAAAGACTGCCTTTGAAAGGCTTGAGGAAAGTGACAATACTCTATGTCTTTTCCTTGTTGCTGCTCCTCCAGACGGCTAACATAAAAAATGAAAAAACCCTCGTCTGATTGGTCTGAAAAGACTGTCAAATGTCAAGCAGTTATCAAACAGCAGACATGTTTTCTTTTAAAAAAGATACCGGCAAAAGGAAAAGCCTAACCTTTCAGCAAGTGAGTGGAAGTCACTCATCCCATCATGTGCGGTACTCCAGACGAGTAAAACCCTTGCTCTTTACAAGGCTTACACTTTCCCCCTCTGATTCAAATCTATAGTTGTTGACACAAGCCCATGGTTGAAATAAATGGAACTGTAAAAATACCTACTTCTGGGGAATTATTTAATTGGTGGATCGCACCAGAGAGCAAGCAGACATAAAGAAAGAAGTTTTCATGTACAAAAAGAAGCGGGAGCTTAAAATTAAGTCATTTCACTCTAAGTAACCCTTGCAGAACTGAGCTGAAACAAGCGTTTCCCTCAATTCACGGTCACTTTTAGATCTAAAATTGCTTCAAGGTCTTTTGCAGCACCCCTCGCTCTACTGTCTTGTATTTACATTTCAATATGGCCTGTACAGATTTCATGGCACGATCAATGACCCAGACTGACAGAAACAGCTTGTTCGACTCCGGGTTGTACAGTTGTAATGCTGCCGTTCCAGCTCCTGTGGCTGATGCTGTTCAACTCCCCTCACACCGAGCCACGAGAAAAGAGAGACGGGATGTTGACGTCCTTGATTTTTCAAAGTGGTGAGACTTTGTTAATGCCCTTATTTTTATGTACACCACTGAATCAATCATTACTGCTCTATTGCACCGTTCAAACAAAACTTCGGCGCAACTTTCACATGAACCTACATTTCTATTCTCATTATTTTTGATTTTATTCGGAGAGAGTCTCTTTGTGCTTTGTGCTCGCTGCACAGGGAGGTCAGAGATCAGGCTGGAGCTGGCAGGGATTCAGTGTCTTGCTCAAAGACACTTTAGCAGACTGGCTGCTTGCTACTGTGGGCCTCGAGCCCAGCTATACTGCCCTGCAACCCCAACACTGACAGCTGATATGAATCTCAAAGTACTGCGCCTCACTGAATATTTTTATCTTGCACTTCTGTTCTTGGATTGCCTAAAGAGGCAGAGAGTAATCAGCGACTTATCTTCAAATAGGAAATTACGACATCTCTGGAAATGTTTAAGCTGACCTGTAATTGAGAGAATACAACAGCCACATGCAGTTCTTCACAATAGTTTGAAAAAGGTAATTACTTAAGAGATCCAATAGAAGCATCGAGTGAAATATCTCACACAATGGACAATATTGCTATGTGTATTTCTTTGGCTTCTGAACAGAATGTGTTTGCTGGCGGATGGAAACGGAGGCGAGGAAGAGGATAGAGGTTTGTGTTGTCACACTCTCCTCCATCTCTGAGCTGCTGAATCGCACCAGGGGAGTTGGAAGAGACAGTTTTGCACCTCCAGAGTTCGATATTGATCAAACTCAATCTCTCACATACACATTATTGCGATTTTCGTTAAAAGCATAAAATGAATTTTCAAATCCACCTTTAAAATGAAAACTTGAGTAAACATTGCAAAACAAAAAGTGGATTTTTTTTGTATTTTTCCCACCAGATCCAAGAGGTCACCTGTTTTTTATTTAAAACACAGCAGCTGACAAGGCCACAAACATCACATCTACAGTTTCAAACAAAGGTGAGTCCGGGACAAACTCCGTACTTTGGAATTTCTCTGCATTGAAGGGAGGTGATAATGAACATTAATATGTACAGCTGGCTCTTTATACAACTCTTGCTGTGCCGCCTTTGGTGTCCTGTTGAGAGGGTGTCTAAGCAGTGCACCATCAATGGCAGGGAACAAAGCCAGAGAAAAATATCAAGTCTTTTTCCACAACTGCCTGCCTTGCCTTGCTTCTGCCTTAAGATTAATCTAATTTGGTCTTTATTGAGAAATGGGTAAGAGCAGTTTTGTTTTATTTATGTATGTTTTTTCCTCCTCTGCTCCTTCCCTTTGTTGCTTCTCCTCGGCTGCCTCTGACAAAAGACAGCCAGCCTGCCAAGCCCGGTGTTGCTCTGGGACGGACCTGTCAATCACTCCTGACGGCACCCTGACAACATGTACGTTAAAATTTCAAACGGGACTCAAAGGCGGCGCGTGACAGCCGAGCCTTTGAAAGTGGCTGTAGCGCTCGGCGACAGCCAGAGGAGTACGGGTGGAAAACAAACTAGAAAACAACAGTGCGGAGGGAAAAGAGAAAGAGAGTCAGAGACAGAGAGGGGAAAGAGAGAAGGAAAAAAAAAACAAAAGTTAAAAGCAAAACAGTGAAGAATGTGGGTCTTGATGATGGGAACTGGCATTAGTTTCTCCCGTAGTGTATCATTGTTTTTTAATTTGGCTGAAACTCCCCTGAGTGGAGCTTTTCGGTCTTCCAGGGACTGTGCTGAGGGCCCAGTCCAGGGACGGCAGCAGCCAGCGCCTCTCTGCTGCTCCTCCGAGGCCTCGCTCAGATCAAGTCAAGCCTCTTATGCATCTCGCTACCCCATCCTTCAATACAAAACAACTGTGCACGAATCTTAATAACATGCTTGATTCCATCTCGCATACCTGCGCTTTATGCTCGTGCAATTAATTCCCAGTAGAAATGGAGGCCAGCGCTTTGCCACCGAGATAAGCCTGCTCTGTGGAATTCATAAATCTCAGATGTGTAGCTTCCAATACTAACAAGAAAATGGACAACTCAATTTAGATTCCGGTGTCCCGTGTGCACCAGGACGAAAACTCTTTTAAGACACTGTATCGGGATGCCATATGGAGAACAATGCGCATATACAGGCTTGAGGGTGTACTTTCAAATGATCACCCGTCGCAAACACACAAGGCACAGACCACCGCCACCTCTTCAGCATGGCTAAATGAACAGTGTAAATGGGGTAGAGCACAAAGGCCTGGGCTGTGCCAGACCCTATGGGAGAACTGCCATCTCTGCAGTCCTGCAGTTTGTGCACTGATCCTTCAGTCGGCGTCCACATCTGCAGTTCAAAAACACATACTGGCTTGAAACTGCTACAAAGCTAACTGTTCATTGTCTGTCTGAGACTTTGTTTGACCATGCTGTGTGTGTCTGAGTCCAAGTTTGTTTGAAACTAACATTGTAAAAACAACTCTACAGCGTGTGTGTGTGCAGCAAGTGTGTGTGTGTTGCTTCTACAAACAAGTGGACGAGCAGCATGTGTGCTGGGACACAGGTCATGTCAGCCTGTTAGTGATTTTTTTAACTTCTCCCTTGGTACAGCTATGTCGGACCACTGATAGGCGTTGGTACAGACGGGGGGAGCCGTGGCACCGACAAACACAGAGCCGCACCACGTGAATTCGTGCCATCACCTAACTCCCGTCTATATCCATGTCCAGGCTCACCTACAAATGTATACATGCAAGCGAGCAAACACACATACAAGCATGGCTGTCGTATAAAGAACTTAAAACAGCCATGGTGCAGACAGATGATGCTTTGGCTTCTAGTGCCCTCTAGTGCTCGCAGCCGACTGGCAAATTAACTGGGATGTCTGCTCAAACTGGCCAACTGTGAGGACAAAATGAGTGAAATTGAAATGTACTGGTGGAGCAGAATCAACTTCATGCCTGTATATAGTTTTATAGTTAAAAACTACAACATGAAGTTGGAAATTTCCTTATAAATCCAGCAAAAGCTTTTAAAAAAGGCAGGCAGGAATTTCACTTAATACATTTATGTCATTGCATTATGGAACAACAACAAATATACTTAAATGTAAATGTCTTGAAAACATTTGAGGCATGTTAAACAACAATAAACATGAAGATCTATGTCTATCCCATAAGTGCAAATTCTTCTAATTCTTGTGAACTTCTGCATTAAATTTGAAAGACCTAAATTTGAACAGGTAATATAGCTTTATACCATTATATGTTACATGATATTTGTATAAAAACAGATTGTTGTCAATATTAAGAACATTTCTAATTTCGAACAGATTTTTAAATAAAAAATAAATAGTTTTTCTTTAAATAAGCCATTTTTCAAAATAAAGCTTGCTCTACAAAAACAGCCTCATTTCAAAGATATTTCCAGCCTGTCCCATCAATTCGCTTTATAATAAGATCTAACTAATTGACATAAATACACAGCTTTCATTTTATATTCAACCTTTCAGAAATGGATGCTATAGTAGGACTGTCTAGATTATTTCAACATTATCTCGATAAAATGTAATCAAAAATGCATTTCCTCTTGATTGTTAGACTGACAGTATCTCTTCATCACATGAAACTGAATCTCTTTTAGATTTTAAGAAACCTAAATGCTTCTTATTGCCGAGCTGCAAGCGGTGACATAAAAACTGCACAAATATAAAAGTGGTTAATAACTACAATAGTTTGTTTTAACTGAGTCTTATGGGAAAGTGATCTAAGACTTATGTAATTTTAAACTGTGTGCTCTTAAGCAAGCGAGTGTGTCGGACAAAAAAAAACGCATCCTCTGTTGTGTATTATTAATGTGGCGCATGCAAAAAGCCTCTGAAAAATCAAGGTGTCGAACACTACAAACAAAATTTGGAACAAAAAAATTTCAGTGTTATTTGTTCATTCATAAAACGAAGCAATATTGCACTTTTTGTCATTTCACGTGTCCCTTGAAAAGATTAAATTCCACATATTCAACGTGTCGGACCGACTTATTAAAACATTTTTATTTTATGTGACTTCCTGACACATATTTCCCTGCAAGTATACAGATTTTTAAGTTGTTAGAATATGTGCTTAAACTGTTGTTAAAGTTATTAAGAGAAATAATTTATGCAAGAAAGTACAACGTATGAAAGTCAAAAAGTAATTCCATCCTGGAGTAAAAAGAAAAGAAAATGCAGTCCAATAAATCTTGACATATGCAGCCAGAGCCAATATAGCCCAACATATTTAGGTCAGCTAAGGTCACTGCCTTTGAGCAACTGGATCCTACACACGAGGATATTAATGTAGGCTTATCTACCGCTTAATTTACTATAATAATGAGGTTTTTTTTTTTGTAAATCATATGCGTGTGTTTCGTGTGCATGCATGATAGAGCCAGCAGAGGTGGGATTTGAGAGGCACCTCAAAGCTATGATTATCCTGAGTGTCTCTGCCCAATAATGTTACCTGCTGGGACAGCAGCACTGCTCCTCTAAATAAATTGCAAGTGGCCTTGGGCAATAAGAGGAACCCTCCTTTGATCTGCCTGACTGCCAACGAGGAAAATGTGCAGGCAGTCAATCAAGCTCTTAAGGCTTTGCAACAATGGAGCCGACCCCGGTTTATTATTTATTTTTTAAATTGATGTATTTCATTATCACAAGGTGTCTACTTGGTGGGGGGGGGAGGGGGAGGGGAGCAACATGATCAATAATTGATATGCGGTGTGAAAAAGCTGATTTGCTGCCTCTCCTCTGGTGCACTTGTCACTAGCTGTTGTCAGAACACATTTGCTTTGATGACAAATTTGAAGAAGTGAACAACAGCATCACATCTTATTACAAATTTAGTGAGTGGTGAAAGGCAGGGGCCCCTTCTCGCCGAGGCTCTGTTTGTTCAGGGCGCTCTGGAGGAATGACTACCAGGCGCCGAGGTGAGTTACAGTCTTGTAAGCAGAGAGATGAGAGGGGGTTGAACTTTTTTGTCATGTGTCAGTAAACAGCGTGACTTGTTTGAAAGGCACCTGGATTACAGGGCTGGGAAAAAAAAGTTGCTCTTTAAACCTTTAAAGCTTTGGGGTACGGGGAGACACGCCACGTCAAAACAGAGTGCGGAGATGAGGAGTGAGAGCAGCTAAAAGCCATCACTCCCCCCGGTGTCTCTGCTGAGAGACGAAGGAGTTGTCCTGCTTTTTCACAGAGTTTGGGTCATGCTGCATGGTGGAGCATCTCAAATCGATTTAGGCAAATAAGGGAGATGCTCGGGTGATTCAAGAAGTGCAGGTTTTTTGCTGGATGTATGAAGAAAATCCTTCATGCACAAGAATTTGGTGGTTGCAAATTAAAGGAAGATGTGTTATTTAAACTTGTGATATTTTGGAGAAACACAAATTGGCAGAATGTTGTTGTAAAGTTAGATCTTCTAGTGATATGAGCAAGTTTTTTGTATAAAAGTATAAAATAAAAATATACAACCAACAAGGATTTTTTTTCCTCTCATAGTTGGACCTTATTGATCACCTATAGGTCACCAGAATCAAACCAAGAGAAAATCTCTGCGGTGCTTTCATTGCTAAGAGTAGTTCTTAATTAGCATAAATGTTTTTAATTACATGTACGGAGTGGAGATTTACGGCAAACTTTAAAACTAAATCCTGATGGGGGAACAGTTCAACACACACAAAAAAAAAATCTCAGAGAAAAGGAAAACAAACATATCAACAATTCAACATAATTGACAGCTGCATCCATTTGCTCGGTCCAAGCCCCCCCTCCCCTTCCTCCCTCCTCCCTCCTGCTTTTTCCACTCTGTTCTTCCAACACCATTTCCTCTTTTAATTATCCCCCAGCAAAAAGATGGAGCACATCAGACGCATCGCGGTAAATCCTGGCCCTGGCACGGGCTCACAGTGGCTCCTGCGTCTGGCAATCCCGATAGAGCCTGTGCGCTGGCAGTGACAAGAGAGGGAGGATGCCTGGAGATTTTCTGACAGAAAGAATGGAGAGGATGATCTCTCAGCAAAAGAGAGGTCCTCATTCTACTCCCGGCGTGGGAGGCTTTTTGGCAAGCACTTTCCCATCATACCACATTTTCAGCACCAGATTAGCCAGTTCTCAGGAGCAAAACTCACATAGACCCCTTGTTTACACCTCAGTACCATAGTGTTTTTGTAATGACTGTTCAGCAAAAGAGCACATTGGAGGCTCGGTGAGCACGGCTGCTCTCCTATCTCTCCCTACAACATTTTAGGGGTGAGACTTACTGTATATAGCGGGGTCACAGAGACCCTGGTTCGGATTAAGGGAATATGATTTGTTTTATATTGAAAGAAGTCTCCACTGGCCCTGAAATATGTTTTACTGAGTGAATTGCACATTCACATTCTAATTAGGTATCAGCCACACGAATGGATTTTTCTTTTGGAAGCCGGATAGATGAAAAAGGTTGCAAGTTAACTAGTGCCGGGGTTGCTATCTGTCAAAGTTTCTCCGCTCTCTGTGGGGCGCACATCAATCACAGAGGTCCCCAAATGACAGTCATTCTGCAGGCTAATAGTGTCGTCATCTCCCACGCGATTACACAGATTGCACAATGAGATCCTCGGACACAATGGAGCCGCGAATCTAGCCCCCCACTCTGTTCCCTTCTCCTTTCCTTTTCTTCCATCATTCTGAGATGAAGAGTGGAATGCTCCACAGTGGGTAGCTTTCTTCTCCTCCGGGGGGAACTGAGAAAGCAGGCAAGGGCCTCTGTGATGTTAGTTTCCCTTCAGGGTGGGGAGGAGATGTCTTGTAGCACAGCTAAAGATGATCATTTGAGATCCTGTGAAACAAGGTTCCCCTCTGGAAGCCATAGAGACATGGAGAGCGCCAAGGTCCCGGCTAATGAGTTAGGGTTAGCTGATGTTCTTCCGTGATGACAATGAGAACAAAGACGATGATGACAGTGGCAATCAGTTCTTTTTTTTCTTGGTTTAGACATTGTATTGTGCCTCGGTTACACGTTTTCTCTCAATGCAAATGTCAAAGGTCAGAGCTGCTGCCGGGGAGCAGATACAGTCCAACTCAGACACCTCAGCACAAAAAAAAATGCTTGCAACTGTATTCTAGTGTCAGAGCTTAAACAGAACTTCCCTGTCACTCTGCTTCCCGAGTTCAAAGATTTTACATTTAATAAGCGAGATGAAACAAATGACTAATCAATGAACACATGAGGGAAACCTAAACATTTGTTTCTTATATATTCTGATAAAAAACCTTTCCTCCCGGAGTAAATATTTGCTCCAGAAACTCACAAAACAAAACCACATCCCATCTGATAATCTGCAGCAATTACACTGCACAGCATGATGAAAGGATATCAACGGTCTACTTATGTCACAGAAAAAGAGTGGCGTTTCAAACATGAAACCTATTGAAGCCTACGAGAGTTTCAAGTCGATCGAATGATCAAAGGAGCGAAAGCTTATCAACGCCGTTTCTTAGCACTGAAATAGTGTCATATGGCTTTGGATGTTACTACCGGGGTAGCAGTGTTTTTGCCCAGGAACAAAATGGCTATTGTGCTTTCTGAAAACATTAGCCCTTTTACAGAGTTGAAGCTGCAAAAAGCACACAAAGTGGAGAGGGGGCAAAAAGCTCTTTATCCTGATGAAAGGCTAAAGGATGGGACTGACCTTTCTGGCATCAGCTGGGCTTTGGGAACACAATACATGGCGGCAACTCTTTCTGGCCTTTTCCCCTTCAGCTCGGGGCTATGCTTACAAGCCAAAGACTCAAGTCCAAACATCTATCATTTTATACAAAGACTCAAACACACAGATGCCCCAAAACCCCTCCTTTTATATCACACAAACATACACACATACACACTGAGCAGTTCTGTCTGTACATGTGCAAACAGACCAGTCCCGTCTGGCATCACAGTACAACTGCAGGCTATGGAAGCAGAAAGAGACAACAGATCACTGTAGATTATATCAACACAAAAGCTCAACTTAGTCCACAGTATCAACTCATCTCTCCTTTAACACAACAATTATTAAACTGTGGCTACTTGGAGAGACTCAACTAAATCAGGACTGAATGTGGAGCTACTGATTTTTTTCAGCCAATCAAGACATGAAGTTAAAAACACAAACTGGTCAAGTACTAGGTTGAGTGAGTGCCCCCCAAAAGTGACCTAAGCCACTGTACACTTTAACCCGCTTTGTTGTTGGGGGGCCACATACCAAAAAGGGCCTTTTGTGTGATGTTTCAAAAGGGATGCATCACAAGGTCATGTGGCGGAACAAGGGTCATGCAAACACAGAATAGCACTTGTATGTGTCATTTTTTTAGGAGGGCGGTGTCAATTCTATAGGTAAACTCTAGCAGACAGGAGATAAGTTCCCCACGGGCCGTCGGACAAAAGGGCATCTGAAAAGGTAAAGAGTAGTAGTTCCTGACGTGTCAGAGGCCTCATTATCGGTGGGAGAGTATAAAAGGACCTGCAAGGGTGTCTCGGGCAATAGTGCGCAAACATCCACAGGCCTACAACCATGGGAAAGGTATGAACTCACATGCAGGAAGGCATCAGCTTTAGGCAGGGAAATGGTACAAGTTGAGAACATGTGTCATATATTGAAACAAGGAAAGAGAAATATAGGCAGGATTGCTAAATCTTTAGCTTTAAATTTAAGAAATTGACAGTGTGTTCAGACTGGACAAGCATAAAACATGTTAAATTTAACATATAGCACTGAAGATTGTTGTAAAGTCAAAGAACCCATGAAAAGTAATTGAGTTTGTTCAAGGGAGAGCAGTGTCCCCTACAGTCTACTCTTGAGTATAACATCTATATAGACAAACTTTATTGATACATGCTTTTCTCTCCTTTTCAAGATCATTTTCTACGAGGGCCGCAACTACCAGGGCCGCCACTGGGAGTGCAGCAGCGACTGCATGGACACCTTCAGGCACTTCAACTGCTGCAACTCCATCCGTGTCAGCGGTGGTCACTGTGTGGCCTACGAGAAGCCCAACTACATGGGTTACCAGTACATCCTGGGCCCCGGCGAGTACCCCGAGTACAACGCCTGGATGGGCTTCAACAACTGCATCCGCTCCTGCCAGATGTTCCCTCCTGTAAGTCAATCAAACAGACAGATAGGATCGGTGGTGCCTCCCCCACCACCATCCACCCCCCCCTCACCTTGTACATCAAATGCCTCTTTAGAAATGGGTGTCAATCACTAGCTTTTTGATGTCATTTACAGATACTCGCGCAGGTCATAACATAAAAGTCTCTGCTGCAAGGCCCACAAGGAGACCCAGTCAAGCCTTTAAAAAGAATATGATAAACCCCCCATAAGACTTGGCGCCTTCACTCTAATTCTGTTAGTCACATTGAGTGTTTCTGGCAGTTTAGGGAGGTAAAAAAACCCTCTAATTCTGTCATGCTCCAAAAGAGTTGTTGCTCATTCTCATTTGTAGTTACTTAAAGAAACCAAGTAGCGCGAGTACTCACTTGAATTCAAAAATCAGCTTGGTGTAGAAAAGCTCTACCGAAGTGCTCTCTGGGGTTCGAAACCTACCAAGGCAGCATAATAATTACGTTCTATTTTCTTCCACACACAGTATAGAGGATCCTACAGAATGAGGCTGTACAACAGGCCTGACCTGATGGGACACACCATGGAGTTCATGGATGACTGCCCCAACGTGTATGAGCGCTTCCGCTACCGTGACATTTACTCGGCCAATGTCATGGAGGGCTACTGGATCTTCTACGAGCACCCCAACTACAGGGGACGCCAGTACTTCCTGCGTCCCGGAGAGTACAGGGCCTGTGGTGACTGGGGCTGCCACAACCCCATGGTGGGCTCCTTCAGGAGGATGAGGACTATGATGTAAAGTCCACCCATGCGCAACTTGACATTAAACATCTAATTTTCAAATAATAATTTGCTTTGTGAGTTTATATGAATCATGCAACACACACACATGAGGTACAATAACGCTCCTTGTTATGTGTTCATCTCAGAAAAGCCTACTTCTGCTTGATGAACCATGTCATTGTACCTATAGAAACAAACCAAATCTGTTCTGTTTGCTGCCCTGTTCATCTACACAGTCTGCACATAAGGTTTCCGGGCATTCACGCCAAATAAAGGCACATGTTGCAACTCTTATTGTAGGCCTTTGAGAAAATGCACTTGTACAGTATTTTCCATAGACAGACAGACAGAGCTTTGACAGAGACAAAGCAGCTGCTGCAGCTCACCAGTCCTATAGTGCTCCACAGTCTATAGAGCGTACTGTGCTGACACGACAAAGCTTTGTTTCACGTTTGCAAAGCCCTGATCCCAGCAGGGTCTATAAAGAGGTCTGGTACAGCCCAGCATCTGGTCTGTTCTGAACTTAACACAGTTACAATGGGCAAGGTAAGCATGCAATTTAATATCTATGCAGCAACAGCAAGGGAAATGTTTGATGTGCGGTAAACTGATTTGGGTTTTAAGGAAAACAATAACTGTAAAAAGGCAGTTGAACTGATTTTAAACATAAAATGCTAAGAACCAACAGACTAGTGAACCCTTTCTAGGGAAAATATACTGGTCAATAGTTCTGAAGGACTGTTTACTACATTTCCATGACACATAAATGGATGTACATTTCTAAAGAACAAAATTAAACAACATGCAAAGTAAAAGTTGAAAAATAAGGAGTACTTATGCCTTTATCTTCTGTTAAACTGCAGTTATCTGAATAATCTGATTTGCTGTGAAAATAGGGCAGGAACTTTTGACAAAGTCTTGTAGACTTCTTTCTCTTCATTAAAATATACCACATGCTATACTGTATTTTATTCAACTTTGCTTCTGGCACATCATTTGGGACATTTTTTCATTCTCCCTTTAGCTCATCTTTTCTAAACTTCTTCACTTACAAATATTCTATTCAAGAACTTATGTTAGATAAAACTAACTTGCGTACCTGGCTCAGAATACCAAATGGTGTGGTTTTGGAAACTATGCAAAGTTCAAGCTGTTATTGTTTAAGAGCCCAAGGATAGATACAAAGTCATTCATATGTGTTTTAGTTTGTCTTTGCGGTGATGCTGTAACGTCCAACCATCTGTCATATGCAGATTATCTTCTATGAAGACAGGAACTTCCAGGGGCGTCACTATGAGTGCAGTAGCGACTGCCCCGAGATGCAAAACCACTTCAGCCGCTGTAACTCGATAAAAGTTGAGAGCGGCTGCTGGGTGGCCTATGAGAAGCCCAATTATGGCGGCTACCAGTACATGCTGCACAAGGGAGACTACCCCGACTACCAACGCTGGGCAGGCTTCAATGACTGCATCCGCTCCTGCCGTATGGTGCCACCTGTGAGTTTCAACTCATGCCCTACCCTGTTTATAGCAATGTTCCCACTAGAAGGTTTTCTGTAAAAGTGCCAGTTTCGGATCATTAAGTTCTCAAGCCTAGTCCTACTGCTGTCACTACTTGGTGCCAGTAGCTGTGGTTATATAACACATTTCTTTTTTCTGCTGAACTATAGACTGAGTCATTGTATTGAGATGATTTATTCTAATTGACAGTGGTAGAAAATCTAAATAAACCTTAAATGCTGCTATCATTTTATTCTTCCCCAGTACAATGGGAACTACAGGATGAAGATCTTTGAGCGGTCTGACTTCGGGGGTCAGAATTTGGAGCTAATGGATGACTGTCCAGACCTGCACGAGCGTTTCCACACCCGTGACATCTCCTCTGTCAATGTCATGGAGGGCTACTGGATGCTGCACGAACACCCCAATTACAGGGGACGCCAGTACTTCTTGCGCCCTGGAGAATACAGGAGGCACAGCGAGTGGGGAAGCACCAGCCCCACCATCGGCTCTCTGAGACGTGTCACCGAGGTCAACTGATTCCCAGTTTGTTTTAACCTTATCGAGCCCCACTGTTAAAAGATTTCCACCCTCTTGTTTCCCCTAATGCCAGCAACTGTTTTCGTGTGGTCTCAACACTGTGGTGTCCAAACCCTAACCTCATACATTTTAATGATGAGGGTTTTGGTGCGTCTCATGTTGGGTTCTGGTTTTGTTTGGTTGCTTTGCATTTGTTGGGTAAAATTATCACCCAACTCTGTGCTCAAGCAACACTCACAATAAGTAGTGATGATCTTTTTTTGCTTTGGTTGTTCCATAGCAAAATGGTTTGCCTCGCCGGTCCCCAACCTCCTGTCCTACTGGAATCACAATAAATGAAAACTTGATGAAAGTCAACTAAAGCGAGCCTTTGTTAATTTTCTATTGACTACTACAGCTGTCACTATCAAAAGATCAGGGGGATAGGGCTTGTCATAAATCTGAGAGATATTTTTCTTTTTAATATGGTGATTGAACTTTAGTTTCATCAGGCCACAGAGTTAGTAGTGTAACCACTGAGGTCCTCGCAAAGACCAAGAGTTTCCACAGTTTTTCGTGATATCGTCGCTCCACATACACAAAGAAATATTATCAAGGAAACAGAAGCTTATTCTTTGAAGTTCACTATTAAAGACCAAAAAAGGGTATCTGAGGATGGGCATGTTGGAGTCTTTATGAGATCACATGGTACAGAGTAAGCGCTTTGGGTCCATGAAAGATGCCCATATTAGATCCACATCACAAGGCCAGTGCCAACTCAAAGAGTTGGAGTCAAAGTGGCCTGGTATTAGCCCCGAGCATCAAGCTCTCTCAGAACAAAAAACAAAACCCAGTCCACATCCCTGCTCATGCATTTTTCATCAGCCCAAGATACTGAACCCTTTTAGAAATAAATATCAATTATTGAAATTGTTAATTAGACGCTGCGTAATTGGCGAAGATACACATGAATAAATAACTTTGACCATTAATTATTGATTCAAAAAAATTTGAAGCCCAGCAGGGAGTGCATTTGAGAGTCTCTTAAGATCAAGCATAACAAGAAATATGAGTTTTGGCCTTGAGTAATGTCCAATTAAAGGATTGTCGGCTTTTGCTGTACAAGTCCAGCGATTTGCCCTCTTCATCTTTTTTATATCTGTGGACAACAATGCCCAGAAGACAACACAACATCAACAGGGTGCTACATGGAATCAGATCAGCCAGGGTCTGGGGGCAATACCTGATAAGAGAGGAGAGGAAATTTTACAGGTTGCCTGATCTGAGACATTACAGAAAGTTAAACTGAGGTCATAAGGAGCAGTGACTTCAGATATTAACTAGGGAGAAAGCATTTTAAACGTGCACAGAACCACAGAAAACAAGTCAGTGCTTATGTGTGTTTAGGGATTTAACTTTACAAGCTGCACATAAAAACAAATGGCAGTGCAGGAATATTCAAAACTGTTATTTCTACTTAAATGACTGAAATCTGCCATCTGTTCAGAAATGTTTGTAGGGGCCATAAAGTTGGTACATAGCTTAAGGACAGAGGAAAAAGTCAAGTCCCCAATATGGATACAAGACATTTAAAGCAACAGCAGCAGAGAAATAAGATTCGTGTTGCAAATTAACCTAACAAGTTTAACTATTAAGGTTAAGACACTACAATGTGATTTATGATTTGAATTTACCTGTGTATGTTGCATATTATAGTTAAAATCCTATAAAATGAATGTAAATTACATATTTACCTGCCCAAACGAAATTGTAAAGTTAAGATCCTACAGTATTATTAATTGACGTGATTTACCCGATTAATTAAACAATAAAATTTAAGACCCTACAACATGGGTTATGGTTATGGTTATATGGGAATATAGTAGATTTTCTATAATTTAACACTAATCAACTAACATTTTTCATTTTCTGTGGAGCTTTTAGATAAATTATAGCCCCTTTTTAGTTCAGCTGATGCTTGGATTCAAACACAAGTCTTATAAAACTACGGGAACACTTTAACCAGGCATTTGTATGATCTGAGGGTCGTGGTTTATTGATAAGTTCCGATTATTAAAACGCAAAATATGAACAGTCTTTAAAATAGCTATTTCAGTCTATATCCTAAAAATGGAAACCTTCAATTTTACAATAAAACATCCCTGTTAAGTATAAAAAAAACTCAACTAGGTGTACACATGTGCACCTACTGTAACTGTAGCAAACAACTGTGATACATGAGATATTGTAAAATACAATTTTATAAAACACTATGCATCAAAGAGGTAATACTCAATGTCCCTAGATTGTTCCATCTCTACCTCAAGTCATTTAGATGATATTTTCAATCGCTTCACACATAAAAAGGACAAAAGAGTGAGATCCGAGTTTTGTCTCCCTCTTCATCTCTGAACCCTTTGGACTTATGATGGGAAGCTGATTGAAGGGTAAGTAGTGCGTTTTGGAGAATGAATTCTTTAGATGATAGGAAAGAGAAAGGAAAAAAAAAAAAAAAGAAACAGAGAAACG
>OMNN01025277.1:9689-48733 GCA_900302755.1 Chromis chromis
GAAGACAATAACACATTGACATTACTTGCTCTTTAATTTATCTGTTGTAAAAAAAAAAAAAAACAGTCTTGAAAGACCTGTTTGAATTAAAACAACAACAACAGAAACAGTAGGCCCAATTAAATAAAATTAGATAAAATTAAATAATAAAAAAAGTTAAATACTTTTTCATGTTTACAAGTATTTCAATTGTGTTGTTGTGTTTTTATTGTAAGGTTATTAGAAGACAATAAAATGTTGAAATTAACTCTTGTTCTTTAATTAATCTGGGGTTTTTTTTATATTAAATTGTATGGTAGCTATGTTCCATTTTGCCAGTAGCATCTGTAAGTGTCCCATTTTACCAATACTCACTATGTATAAAAAGCACATTTAAGTTGCCTATTTAGAAATTTGTACGCTTTAGATATTTTTAGATTACATCATTTTATTCTAGGCTATGTTGCATTATTTCACTGTTTAGTGGGAATGGGCTTCTCCTTCTGAATTATGTAACATGCTGAGGACCGCCCACCTGTCTCTCTCTTTCTCTTTCTGTGTGGAAGCTCAGCAGCGGTTGACAGGAAACACCAGTAGAAACTGCCTACACCCGAAATCTCCTCAACTATAGGAGGAAAAAACTGACTTTTCAACTCCAGGAAGTGATTCTATAGTATTTAATCATGTCTGCTGAAGCCTGCCAGGTAGCTGCGGAACACTCGGGACTGTTAAAGTTCTCCTCCGCGCTGTTTTACGCCGGCAGCTCGTTTCTTATCACCGTGGTGAACAAAACCGTGCTGACGAGCTTCAGGTAGGTGGCGTTTTGTCATCAAGTCATTCATAGTGTCACTATAGAGGAAGGTCGCACACAGAGGAAGCTTGAAGTAACAACAAATCAGTCGTTAAATTCTGCTTTTTCTGCTGCTCACCTGTGCAGGTTCCCCTCCTACCTGTGTCTGGGGATCGGACAGGTAAGTTGATCAGGTGTGGATGCATTTGTTTCCCTCCTTCAACACTAAACTCACTCATTTTATTGTCCTGTCAGATGATCACCACTATTGTTGTGCTTTACACGGCCAAAATGAGCAAAACAGTGCAGTTTCAGGATATTGACAGAAGTATTCCCATAAAAGTAAGAAGTTCTCACATATTAAATCATCAAATCATCATTTATCTCTTATTTTTTAACTGTGTTTTAACTTTATTCCTTTCATTACCTTTCTTTGCAGATTTTCCCTCTTCCTTTGCTGTATGTAGGAAACCATATAACAGGACTGGCGAGCACCAAAAAACTCAGGTTTGTCTAATATGTAACTTAAAGGTCCATCCCAGGTGGAATTGTTTTGTTCTAAAAGCGTTCCGAGAAAGTTGTTGTAATTTTTTCAGCGGGAAGTTTTCTTTTAGTCTCCAGAATGTTCTTCTTAAAGGCAGGATAAAGGTCTCTAAAGACACCCTAATGTTTGCATTGAGAACATTCTTCCTTTGTTAATAAGTAACATTAAGAGAATGTTTTATAGAAGAACGTTCTCGAAAGCAGCGTCCCCAAAACATCCTCACAATATTGTAGGCAAAATGCTCCACCTTTGTTAATATGTCACATTACAGGAAACATTTATAAAAACACAACATCTTGAAAACATTTTTTGAATGTTGGGGTGGGGTTCTCTTGTTATCATGTAACATAATCTGACAGCATCTTCCAAACATCCTCTGAATGTTAAAACAATCTCTCTTAGTTCATTTTAACCTCATAGGAACATTACTTGAAATGATAAATATATATACTGTATGTACAACTGATGAAGCCACTCGGATGAGAGGCGAAACGTCTTCACAGACATTACGGAGTCCAGTTGCCTTCGATTGAATTGCCAAGAATGACTGTAGCTCATTAGTTTTCAGAGCATAACATCCTGTTTAGTGCAGCCCTAAAACCACAGCTTATATAGTCATGGTTAAATGAACCACCTTTCTCGTATTTTCAGCTGAAAGGCACATTGTAGGAACATGTCAGACTTTGATTAATTTGCTGAAAAGGAGCACAGCATGGGACCTTTAAAATGTAAAAGCTCAAGTTTCACAGTGTTTATTCACTTGGCCTTACCAAAAACATGTTGCCTTTTACAGTTTACCCATGTTTACAGTTTTACGGAAATTCACAATACTGATGACAATGATCTTGGAGGTGCATATACTAAGGTAAGACGTGTCTCATACTTTCATATCACTCTTAGAGCTTTGAAGCACTTTTTATATCTTATCAGAACTACTTTGAATGGACTGTATGTTATGTACCATCTGGCGCTCTTCCATGGAGAGATTTTTAATGAGTTTATCAGTGTGATTAAACAGGATTGGAGCTTCCAGTGCAGGGAGGAAATGAAGATAAAAGATACAGCAGGACAGGATGTGATTTATTAAAGAGAAAAGACTGTTATGTGTTGTTCTTATTTGGTATTTTGATCTACATGTTTGATTTTTTCCTCGTTCAGAAAAACATTTTCCAAACGCCTGATGTGCAGTGTTGGGGCTATAGTCTTTGGTGCCATGGTTGCTGCGAGGTATAGATTTTTTTTTTAATGTCAGTTAACTTTTTAAGTTTGGCTTGTTTATGAGCTTCATAACAAAGTACAGATAACAAACCGACGCTTTCCCTCCATCTCCATCATCTCCACTAGCTCTGACCTGGCCTTTGACATGGAGGCCTATACTTTCATCCTGCTCAATGATGCCTTCACAGCCGCAAGCGGAGTGTACACCAAGAAGAAACTCGGCGCTGAGGTAGCATTTACTGCAAATACAAACAATTAGTACATCACTACTACTTTAGCTAAATGTCTGTGCAAGTGTGGCTTGAAAGATTTTTAGAAAATTATTTTGCACAGCTGTCCAGCCAAAGATGGTAGAGGCTTTACCTTCTAAATTGCTTAGATTTGATCAATGGTTTGTTTGTTTAATGGGTGTTCTGTTGGTTTCAAGTAAGGCAACTTACAGGTCATAGTTTTTACTTTTTTCTTCTTTAGAAACTCTTGCATGATTTTGGCAACTGGCTTTGTTGTTATCATGCTGGAATGTTCCTCTTCTGCACTGATGTAGCTCCGTATAATCACACTCCCACCTCTGTGCTTCACTGTCAGGACTATGTGTTCCCTGTGGTCCTCATGGTCAGGGTCACGCCAAACATGCTGGGCCCATACATGTTGGTCTTATTTGACCAAAGAATGCGCAATCCGAATATTCATCAGGTTTCTTTTTGTGTTATTACCAAAGTTTTGGCTTGCAGTTTTGTGCCAAAATACAAGCAAAGGTTTTTTTCTTGGACATCATCCATAGAGGTGGATGTTACATAATGTCCTTCACGCTGTCAGAGAAGCTGTGATTTCCACTGATAACCCCTGTGCCAAGTCTAAAGCACTTACCTATCTGTTTATCAGGGCTAGATTGTGCAAGTAGCCTACTGTCTGTAGCATCATTTTAGGAGGACAACCACTGCGGCTCTGATTGTTGGTACTATGGCTCGTTCTATACCTCCTGATTACTACTGCGACTGTGTTTCGACTGATTTTTAGTTGCTCCCAGATCTTCCTACATCCTTTTCCATCATTCCATCTCGTGATCAGATTTTTTTCAGTTCCTGTGGCAATTCTTTTCCATGTAGAGCCAGACATAATGCAGACATACCGATAAAACCAGTACATAGGTCCAAAACTGGGAAGCATGTTCTTGCAATTAACTAGAAATCACAAGTGAGCTCAGTCTTCTTTCAGTGATCACAGGTTTTAAAATGTGTGTGTCAGTGATCTTTTGTTGCGTTGAGTTTCTACTTTGGGGCCTGTATTTTCAGTATATTTGACATTTAAGTGATATTGCACAGGGGTGTACTCACTTCTGGTGTATATTTATGTATATGTACCGCACATGTTCTGAGAATGTTGTACAATATATTTTTAACTTCACACTTTATCAGGTGTTAACAAAGGCGATGGCTTTGGTTTTGTTCATACACCCTTTAAGCAAACAGAAGCTTAAACACACCAGGATCACAGCATCTCCACGGCGGCATACACTT
The DNA here is from genome assembly GCA_900302755.1 of Chromis chromis. Taxonomy (NCBI): domain Eukaryota; kingdom Metazoa; phylum Chordata; class Actinopteri; family Pomacentridae; genus Chromis; species Chromis chromis. Next base: position 13,738 of record OMNN01025277.1, read on the forward strand.
TATACATGCAAAGATATAACAGCACTCTCCAAGCCACATGCAGTAAAGTAACTGTTTACTAGGTATACTGCAACATCTTCACAAATGATTTGTGCATGTTTGATTTATTTTTTTCATATTACATCTAATATTTTCCTCCTTTTTTGTTAAGGGTCTTGGGAAGTATGGAGTCTTATTTTACAATGCACTAATCATTGTCATCCCCACTTTCTTGGCAAGTGCGTTTACTGGAGATTTGGACAAGGTACATATTAAATAGCTATGATCAAATGTATTTTTTCTGTGTGTTTATGCCCAAAGCTGTGTGCTTCCACTGCCTGATCACCTTATGTGTTTTGATCTGCAGGCGGTCACATTTCAAGACTGGTCGAAAGCCACATTTGTATTTTGTTTCCTTATGTCCTGCTTCATGGGGTATGTCACCATAATCCAATCCAAACTGTTCGGTTACCATTAGAAATATCAGGTCTCACATCACTGCCTCAGCCTGCCCAGGTTTTAAAGACGCAGTTCTGTATTTTTTCCAGATTTGTTCTGATGTATTCCATCGTCCTGTGCAGCTATTATAACTCAGCACTGACTACCACAGTAGTGGGAGCAGTAAAGGTAAGAACACACTGATAAGAATCCTGTTTTTGTACTAGAAATACCTCTGCCAAGTTATAACCTGCATGTGGATCTGTAATTTATCACACTCCACATAGTGATACATATGTTCAAAATGGGCTAAATTGCAATGTTAAGAGTTCTTTTTAAAAAATCCTGAATTTGCATAAAAAAAACAAGTTATATGTTCTTCGACCCATGTTGGCGGTTTAACTTTGTACTCATGATTTTTGAATGTTCTGCTACATCAAAACATACAGAACATATCTCCCTAATGTTCCAATAAGATAGTCACTAACATGTACAAATATTACAATTTTCTCCAGAATGTTGCAGTCGCCTATATTGGTATGTTTGTGGGTGGAGACTACATGTTCTCTTGGACTAATTTCATTGGCCTTAGCATTTGGTAAGACTTTCTCAATTCTAGTTTCATTGTTACTTTCTACTTTTTTTTTTCTTTAAATAATTACTTCATGGTTTGCAGCAAACATATGTATTAAATGTTGTCTTAAATTAGCCAACTACAGAGTCTGATGTGACCAAACAATCAAACGTTTCATGAGAGCAGCGTTGTGAGCTTAATTGGCATTCCAATCCAGAGCAAAACAATCATGCTCAACCTAAAACATTTCCTGATGTAGATAAGATTAGCTATCAACAAGTCAAATATGCATACTTGATTGTAATAGCAGGAATCTTTGAACTAAAGCTTTTTTTCTTGGCACACATAGGCCTGCCACCATTATTACATAATCCTAATTATTTGAGCTGATAGCAGTCATGTTATATATTCATTAGAATTGTGTCTATTCGCCTGTATAAAAACAGCTTTTACCGGAAATGTCTCTTTAATTCACTATTGCCACGTCATTTTTCACTATTTGTGGTTGTTGCTGTGGTTTAACGGCACAACTGAGGTACTCAACTTCTAATATTGAAAAGATTTACTTTCAGGGAGCATATATTGATATTAGTGTCATGGATATAGTTGTAAAGCCAAACACCACAGCACCACTCATATCGGTATTAAGCCAATTGAAAAGGTAATTTATTGGATTTGCAGTAAAAAGGTGGCAGTTAAAGGTGCTAATAGTGCTAAATGAATGTGTAAAATGAACAGAAAAATTGTTTGTGTGACAACCCAATTTCATGATTGTAACAGCCCAAGGTACACACATTGCATGTCACTCTGCAGCTAAGCAGTAGCAGCAGTCATATTACAATAACAATGTGGTACTTTTGTCTTTTGCTTTGCAGTATGTCAGGTGGACTTGTGTACTCGTATTTCACCTTTAACAGCAAATCATCTGAAAGCAGCACACAAGAGGCACAAGAGGTGACGGTTCACATTGCAGAAGACTCAACAAAGAAGTACTCTGTCAACTAGAAGGACACTATTTCCACCACTTGGTGGCGTAGTTCTGCTTCATATTGGAGCACAATATTGCGTCTACACTTTTTGTATGTGTATTTAAGGTCAATGAATGTATTTCCATGGGTACTTCACTGGTTCAGTCTATACCATGAATAAATTGACAAGAAGTGCACATCAGTTCCGGGTCAGGTTCTGTGAATGTTTATTGATGATCAACAAAACAGTGTGGACAGCCTGTCAGAGAAATCTTACCTTTAAAATGAGTAATAAAATGTCTACCAAGCAAGCAGGATCACTCTATACACTCAAATATGGAAACTGTTGGAGGATGTTAGCAGAGGGGAAAACTGAAACTAAAATTAAAAACATCAAAGCTCTCTGCAAATTGTGCACACTCAAATTCCTAACGCTACATGTATATATTAAATGCCATAATTTTCTCAAACCACAAAACAGACGAAGGGTTAAAAAAGATGCTTACTCTAATTGGGTACAATAAATCATTTGGTTTTTTGATTATCAGCAATTTTGTTTGCTTTCCAGTTTCATCGCAACTCCACATTTTATAAATCAGATTCAAACATCACAACTAGAGGTTTCTGGCGGTTTTAACTCGAATACAACCAGAGGCAGGGCACACATGAGAGGCTTCTTACAGTGTTGAAGGATGTAGTGTTGCTTTAAAACAAAACAAAACAAAAAACCCAGCACTACACAAATCAGTTTATGAAAAACAGATGCCCTCTTCCTGGACATTAAAACTTATCGGTGCATTGCAAGCTTAATCCAAGACTTAACAGCGGGTAAGTGCTTAAACAAAGTCAAAGGGATGAAGTTGTTCTGTTTTACAACCTTGGGATGATTTTTTCCCTTTTATCAAATGATTCCAGCGCTTAAAATATGAACAAAAACACGAGCCAGAAGAAAAATACGATGAAATAAATATGTCAGAACTGAAACTTTGAAATGAGATGACAGAATTGTCTCTATGATAATATGCTGGTGTCTAATCTGGTCTGGCCACCTTTTAATATAAAAGGTGACTGACATGGATTGTAAAACATCTCCCGCCTGATTGGAAAACAACGTTTGGCCTGCAGGTCTAACACACTTGTAACTGGCATTAAAATGGAAATATGGTATGTCCTAACAAGTACTCTGGATCTTTATATTTTAAAATATGGATGATCTAAATCCAGAAGACAGTATATTGAAGACTATGGCCCCACATTTGTCAAGTACTGTTGGGCAAATATAGTTACTTGTACTGAGACAAGTGGTGAAGCTGTAAAATGTTTGAATTTCTGAAAAGCTTGAGCCTGATCAGACCTCCGGATTAGGCTTGCAATGATCACCTTTCACTCAAAAATAAAAATGACCCATGTCAAATGTCAGACTTATCCAGCTCCCCTGACTTTTGTCTCCTCTCATCCACCTTTGCTCACCACTTATTAAATAGAGCTGTACCGGTGAGGCTAAAATCTATTTGAATCTTTCTCAGTCCATTTCGACAACCACCGCTGTCATCAGTGGCAGCGAAATTGTGCTTATAGCGCCGGAGATGAAACCTGGGAACACAGCGAGAGGCCATCTGACAGTCGGAATGCAGCTTCGCATCTCCTATGTTCGACCACACCCTGTATCATTCTGTCCATCTGAGCTTAAACCATATATACATCAGTCATACACACTCTCTTATTCTCACAATATACTTAAAAAAAACTCGTTACCAAAGTGCAAACAAAACAAATTAAAAACATAATAGGTGTTCTTTCTTTTGCCTTTAGAAGACAGAGGAAAGAAAGACATTCTTCATATAGTCAAATCTACAATTATAGCAGCCTAAAAAGGATAAAATGGAAGCTGAATAAGGTGCTTTAGCTTGTGCCTTCCTGGTGCTGCGAGGGGGAAATTGATGATTCTGTCCATAACACTGATCTCAGGCTAATTCAGCTCCTTCTCCGAGTCTGGTTTCACAACTTTGTAGAATAAACTAAACTTATCATTGATCGGTGTTGATGAGCAATTTTTAGCGACAGCACACATGGCAGGAAGGCGGATTGGGGATGGAGGTATGAGGGTCGGGGAATGGGAGTCCAGGGTCGGGGAGGTGGGTGGGTGTTCAGGCAGACAGGTTGTTGGCCAGCTCAATGAGCGCCAGAGCGCCGTGGAGACGCTCTCGTTGCTCCTGTAGGCGGCGCTTGGCTGCTCCTCCCTGGGTGCCCTTCTCCTCCTCGGCCATCTCTTCTTCTTCCCCGTTCTCTTCATCGGACTGGAGAAACTCCATGGGATCCTGCTGCTCCTGGTCTTCCGCTCTTGCCTTTCCCTGGGGCTTCACCTTGGTGGTTGTTGGGGCGCGCTGCTCGCGGGTTCGCCAATACCTGCAAGGACAAGGAGTACATTCAAATATAAGCAGAACTGACTTTAAATGTAATGAAATTTCGGCTCTGTCAGGCTTTTGGATGTACAGTCCTGTAGTCACTTACTTTGCCAGCCACTCTGCTACAGCCTTGTTGTCCACAGACTGAGCCTTCCCCAGGCCTTCCTTTGGTTCCTCCCTCTTCAGACGGGAGAAAGGATGCTTGGGGCAGTGGCGGTTAGCATGTGTGAACCGGTTGCCACATCCTGCAGAGACAAAAACTGTATGAATAAATGCAGTAAAGCATTGAAGGTCACATTTCTCTCTCATTTTAGAGGAGCCGAGTGTGTCGTGCATGACCTCATGTGGTTTACTGCTGTTATGAAAAGAGTGCAATATGCCAAAGTAGCAAGAACTGATCTGCATTTTTAATCAGTGACGTATTGATAGTACATAAATGTTATTGTTATTAAACAGACCTTTGCCATGTTAATTTTAGGGTAGTACTGTTACACTGTCTGTTTTGTGTTTCACAGGTACTTTCCAAATACTTCACATTTAACTGGTTAAAAACTCCAGTTGAACAAACTCACTGTGCCATTTTTCAAGCCATTGGAAAGTACCTACAATGTGACTAAAAGTGAAAGTGACAAAACTTTGAGTTTGTTGTTTGGCATAACAACATGTGTTTACCAGCTTGTCTCCATGGTCTTTTCTAAAAATTGACATTTCAAACTCACCTTTCTCTGAGCACACAAAGGGTTTTTCCCCAGTGTGCAGCCGCTGGTGCGTCTTCAGCTGACCACTCTGCACAAATGCCTTCCCACAGTTTGGGTAGTCACACAGATAGGGCCTCTCCCCTGGAGTTGAAGAGGGATATTGTTAGGGCAAAAGTACTTTCATTCATTATTTTCACTGTGGATTAATCTGTCTGTTATTTTCTCAATTAATGAATTAATTGTTTGGTCTTGAAAATGTCAAAAAATGTTGATTAGCTTTTCAATATGACGTTCTCAAATGTCTTATTTTGCCCCAAACCCGAAGATATTAAGTTTGCTGTCACAGAGAAGTAATGAAACCAGAATATATTCAGATTTCTGAAGCCAACCAATTAATTGATTAGCAAAATAACAGGCAATTACTTTAAAAGTTACTAGTCAAATAATTGTTGGAGCTCCAGTAGTTATTACACAGTAATACCACCTTAAAATTCAGAATACAGACTGGAGGTCAAGTCAAGTCACTGTTATTTATATAACACAAAAAACAGACTTTCCAGTGGCAAGATTAGACTGGTGTTGCAAATATAAATGTACCTTACAAATAAAAATGTTATGGTTAGGATCCTAGAGTTTGATTTATGATGTGAAACTACTTGAGTTTATTAAGTATAGCAGTTACAACAATACAAAAGTATGTATAATAAAATTAACCTGATTAAATTGTGAGGCTAAGACCCTGTTATATTATTAATGTATAAATAGTTACCCTTGTTCATTATCAGTGTAACTGTCTTGCTGTGTGTCTCTCTCACCTGTGTGTGTCCTCTTGTGGGCCTGGAGAGATTTCTCTCTAGGAAACACTCGGTTGCAGATGTTACAGCGGATGCGGCTGGATGAAGTCTCCCCCTCACTTATCAGCTCCCGGACCGTGTCAGCCCGAGGTCTGCCTCTGCGAATACCATCCTGATGGCAAGAATACACACAATTTTTGCACTGGCTGCACATTTTCCTATCCACACAGAGTATAACATGTGTTCATGCACTCACAATCTAATGAATTTACAATATATCACATATAATAATACTTTATTATAACAAAGAAATAGTCAGGAGACAGCAGTTTTGCCATTTGATCATATTTCTCTTTACAATGTAACATCATATCACTCGTGGTTTCCTTCGATGGGCTCACGTGTTACATTGTAGCACGTTTGTTCATTATGCCTCATTCACATCCGGGTACAATTTTGGCGCGCGACTGGACGTCATGTATGAGCAGCTGCTCCACAACCAGGAAGTAAGTGGGGTTTAAAATCCACCATGTCACACCCTAATGCGCGGGCGTTTTTTTTAAATGACTCTTCATCTCGGCCATGTTAAAACTGAGTCTAGACACATTTTTGCAACTTTATGTAGTCATATGTGAGAAAATGTAACAGTTATTGGTCTATAAACTGCGATATTGTCCTATTAGGACTCGGTTAAGGCAGGTTTGTGTCTATAAAAGTTGTCACTTTCAGCATGCACGCGCTCTATTATCATGTTTCTGTGTTAGTAACAGTAGTTACAAGTACAATAAGTGTTGTTATGAGTTACAAATGCTGTTAAAGGCGCGTTACAGTGTTGTCAAACTAGTAACTGCTCAGTCTGGCGACATTACTGCCACGAAAGGAGGTAAGCAATATTTAAAAAAAAAAAGTTTTCTACCTTCATCTGGTCAGGTGAAGCATCAGTGTCCGCCTCTCTGGCCGTCTGTGTCCCGGTGGGGGACGCAGCCCCGCTCACCGAGCCCGGGCTCAGGGTCACATTGTGGGCGTTCTCCCCCCATTTCCACGGGTAGACCATGAAGTCGCTGAAGCCGGGGCTGGTCGGCGTCAGAGCCTCCGCTTTCCTGGGTTTTATCGGGGTGGTCTTGATGACGGACACCAGCACTCTCTTGGGAGAGTCGTTGCAGAAAATCACATGCGGGTGCTTGTTATCAGCCATGATGTGGGTGTCAAAATCCCGCTGCTGGTCGCAAAAACAGCAAAACTAATCTGACAGTTTGGAACAAATGAATTAGCAAATGTTATAAATAGTTGGCCTTTTCAGTCCGGAGTGAATATGTCCTTCATTTCCGAAGAGGAATAGGAGAAAAAAAGCCTCTGCTGCGCTCTTCGCTACAAAGTATCCAGAAAAGTGAGGCTGGAGCTGAGTTTCCTTCTGGTCGCAGCGGGCCGTCTGAACTGACCTGTGCGCCCACAGGAGCGTTGTCCCGCGTTGCAAAATCGCGCTCGAGGAGAGTACTGACCAATCAGCTGCAGGGATCCAAAACCACGTGTCAAAAGCAGCCAATGGCAGCCTCGATCTACATGGCCAATAGGAAGAACAGAAAGCGGCCTGTGCGTAAAGATTGGTGGAGACGTGTTCGTCCAATGAGATTTAAACACTTGACGCGCGGTCTCGTAAACTGACATCAATATTGTCCAATGGGGACGAGCAGAGCGCACGTAGGAGCCAATGAGAGTGAAGGGCGGTTAATTTTACAGTCCGGACGAGCAGATGGCTCTTTCCCGCGCTGAGGAATCTGTTTATGTTATTACATTTTTTTGGTGTCATTTTAAAGGGAAAGGAAACGGTGGTTCTGAGGCGCCAAAGTTACGTAATCATTAAGGGCGGAAACACTTGGACAAAGGCTACACTGTGTGAGAGAAATAGAAATAGAAACTAAGGGCTACTGGACATTTTGTTTGCGTTAAAGTAGTGTATCTTGTTCATGTAACTTAACCCCAGCTTTCTTTCTCAAACTCTCCCTAAAGTAGTAGAGAAAGTGTGTTTCACGTGATTTTCATTTGTTTGTGTAAATAACTGACATCAAGTGTGCTGCTATTCTTCCAAGACAATCAGAATCAGAAATACTTTATTGATCCCCGAGGGGAAATTTCTTATGTTACAGTTGCTTCCATTCAAAGTCAGAAATATAAACAGTACAAAATATATAGATAAACATAAGTACAAAATATGAGCTGAAAGTAAGCCTTTGTGTTTGTCTTTATGTGCATGCCCCAATACTTCCAATCTGTTTGTGTCTCTCTCACTTTAGTTAACTAAATAAGGAAATCCGAATATATCTCATTGCACTATGCAGTGTCTTTAAAACATGGTCCCCCGGCCTAGTGTGCCAAAGGGAGACCTGATTTACAGTCAAAAGCCCACCATCCCAATATACTATACACACCGTACTCCTAAATTAAATGTACTCATGCTACCATTTATGATTAATTATAATTGAACTTTCCCCATTTGAATGCCAGGCTCCTACATTATCTTGTAACAAACACTGTTAACTTTTTTTTTGTGCAAACAATACACTCAATACATTCTTAAAAACATACACTTGTATGTCAGACTGGAAAGAAAGTCAGCTATTTAATAAAATATTTGAGAAATGCATGTGGATTTTGCTTTTGCAGATCATTTCCATTGTGACTGAGCACTTCAATCTGTGTGTTTACATTCCATTCAGCTTAATAAGTGTAACTGAACCTGCCTATAAGACTTCATCCACTCTTTGTAGTATTTCCTCACGTGTATTAATATTGACACAGTGGCTTCAATTTCAAGAGTCCACCAATACACTTGTACATGGATATAATACTGTGGAGTTGTAGTTTGTACTTTGACCACTAGATGAAGCTAAGTTTCATTAAATACAATATATCCTGACTCATCCTGGTAGTTGAGGGTGACACAGCTTAATCAGGTGTGAGGTGTTTATGATTGTATAGTTTGTTTGTTTTTTACCATTTTGTGACATTTTATAGCATAAACAACTAATCGATTAGTCAAGAAAAATATTTGACAATTAAAATAACTGTTAGTTGCAGCCCTTTGCCCATTCATTTTGAACTGACAGGTCTCGGACACAGTTGGAGGTGATATGTTAACTTTATTAGAACTGATACTTACATTACTGACATAAAGAAATGTCACATCACCAGGGATGCTTAGCTTACACTGAATAAGAGAATTGTTAAGCAAACTTAAGTAACTTGCTTTAATATGTAACACACAATTGAAATAAATTAATCCAAATTAAGTTACAAAGTAATATCAGTGCCACCGGTTTAAGTTTTATGTACTTAAATCACGTGATTCCTCTTAAAAGAACAGATTGCATTGCTGCAACTTAGGTCTTTGCTTTACCTAGATGTAAAATGTAAAACATAATTCTGTCAAAGAAAACTGGTTGAGTTGCAGCAGAAAAAAAGAGACGTTTAAAGGGACAAAATCCACAAAAGTAAACTGCCTTCAGTAATTCACTTCAACTAAAGCTTAAATACACATTTTACAGTGTACACGTAGAATTCGAGCTAACAAGGTAGCTAGTTGCAAACTAATATTGCTTGCTATTTGATATTTGATTTGTTGTTTTTTGTTTAAATGGATAACTGTCTACATGACTCTCTAGTTACCACTAAAAAGGTTCCAGAGCCTTATTTTATCATGTTAAAATATTACACCATGTTACTGTACCATGTAACTCTGTTAGCCTTTGTCTTTGGTTTTATTTGGTTCTCTGATTTGTAGCAACACCCACTAACTTTGTTACTTTGTTTATCACTTGTTTTGAGTTAATTCCATCACTAAGCAATAAATTGCTTTACTGTAACCTACTACACCTGGCTTTCTTTGTTGCACCAGCTACCCCTAGAGGCTGGTACGTAACACACCATCTTAACTCAAAACCACTTCTCCTGATTTCCTCAGACATGCAAAATTACATCAGTGCTATTTAATGATTGATAAAGCCATTAGAATGAAAAATTACTAGTGTATATACTGTAGCTATATAGTGGTCAGGGGCTAGTTTACCTTTAGTAAATCGATGCTCTCACATGTTGAAAATAAAATGAATATTCTCTGAATAATTTTCCTATGCTGTTAAAAAGAGAGAGAAACAAACAAACAAAACAAAAAATAAACAAGGAAATGCTCATTTCCCACGATGCACTTGATAGAACGACGTCAGTTACACAGGTACTGAGGTCTGGCTAAGTTATCGGTATACCTGGTCAAGACGGGAACAGCTGCTCCCCTCTACAGACACCATAAAATACATATGACGGTAAAAAAATATTTTTTTAAATGAGTACTACTTTCTTGATGCAATTTCTAGAAAATACTTATGTGTGTGAATTTAACGGTTGACATTAACATGAGGTTAGCTGCTAACGTAGCTAGTTGCTTAGTTATTATTATGAAGCCAGGGTGCTAATGAGCCGGATTAATCTAACTTAAGCTAACTAACGTTAACTGTGTTAGTTTAAGCTACGTAAACTTAAGTATGTGTTAAAATAAACATTAGTTAAGTATCTATCCAACAGAAAATAACAGCGTTACCGTAAACTGTTGTTGTCAGTTATATTTAAATATTCATGTTGAACGTTAGCTACCGTTAAATTAAAACCACTGAGAAACTTTTTTCTACACCTGTAACCCCCTAAAAGTCCCATTTCAACAGCCAACTTAATGGTAAAGTATTCCAATACTTAGGCGAATTCTTTTGTCATTTATTAATTAGTTGGATTATTTACAACTTTGAAAGGAAAGAAAATAGCTAATAGCTCAAATAGCTTAAATGTGCTAATTTAGCTTATTCTTTATCTTTATATGTTTTGTATTGGTTCGGGTTAGTTGTTCATTTAAAAAAAAGTCCCTTTAACTTCAGCAGCTGTGCCAATTTGACGGCCTGACTAAGCAGAGAACCATCCACCGACTCCTGACAGCGAAGGGACTCGAGCCAAGCCGATGAGATGAATATTGATTAGTGAGCAGCCTATTGATGAGCCCAGGGGCGGGCTGCTGCTGGCCTCCACACGTGCGAACATTTAAAAGTGATGACAAACGTCTGTGCGCATTTGCTGGATGTTTACTGGGGGAGCGAAGTACCGTCCGCAGCTATTCTCTCTTGTAGCTGGGCTGGAAAACGGTGCTTTCCTGACTTGTGCCTTTGCTGTTTGGTATTTGTAAGATATGTGCTCAACTTCAGGAGGGAATCAGTCTTTGAACTGTCCTTTTCTCCCCCACACAGGCTAAAATGCTCCCGGACACCTACGGGTGCGTCGTGGCGAACAGGTTCGGCGATCTTCTGGATGACGAGGCCGACCCGTTCGACCTGATCAGCGAAGTGGAAACGGAGAAAGAGAAAAAGAAGAAGAAGAAGAAAAAGGAGGAGGAGAAAACAGGCAAGCAGAAGAAACCTGGCCAGAAGGAGTCCCAGAAGGACAGACGCGTCCCAATCGGTTTGGATAGTCCAGACCCGGTTCCGGGTAAGCCAACGGCCTGGCTGCAGTACTGTGACACACCCCTAATCCAAACGATTCTGGTAGCTGCGAGTGTTTCTAGACTAGATAGTCCAGCCAAGTGGGACCAGTATGGCCAAGCTTTGTCAGCTGCTAATGATGCACAGTCAGCAGGCTGCACATGTGCATGCTGTAGTGGGTTTCCAAGGTAGCTTTGTTTGTGACACTTTTCTAGTATGTAGCCAAATAAAAACTGCATTAAAATGCATATATTAATTTCAGCCATCCATTAAAAACACTTTACTTGTTGTAGATGCAAGGTCGGGTGAGGTTTGATATGATGTAAGCAGGAGATTGGAAATTGTTTTTACAGTCAGGGCTTAGACCTAAAATTGTACTGGTAGATTCAGACAGCACTTTTTGAGATATTATAAAATGCAGTTAACTGTGACTTAAGCAGTTTATCCTGATTTGCCTGATAAAACATGCAAGTATAGAGTATTTTTTGAATATAATTTGCCAACAAATAAGGTAAAAAGTGATAAAACAACACTATTATAATATCTCTCCACCTCACTTTGTGTCCTTAGTCCGTAAGCAGCAGCAGGCACGTCCTGCACCAGTGGCTGAGAGTGGAGATGGAGAAGAGGCCCAGAGGGGCATGAAGAGAGCTGCTGCTGCTGCCGGTCAGCGTAGAGCCTACCAAGACGAACACCCACAGGAGTTTTCCATCTCCAAGTATGTATTGTCATATAAGATGTGGCTATTTGAAAACTCTGCATTGCTTCCAAAGTCTCTCCACATATTGTGATTGGTGTAAAATGTTGTCTTCACTAGTTTCCATAAATGTTGTTTTTAACAGAAAGGGATTTTTTTTACTTCCCTTTTATCCTAAGTATGATTTATATTAAGAAAGCAACATTTGAAAGAAAAAAACTTTCTTCCTCCTACAAAGAAATCATAACTTCCTGATTCCTCACAAGTAACGAAACACACCCTTCATCGAATACACTGAGCTTTTTGCTGCTACAGTTTTCCCTCGTGTGAAAGCTGCTGTATGGCAAAATTATTTGTGTATAATTTTAGCATACACCTGTACAGTAATTGTTACTGATGAAAGTCATGGTAGTTACCAGTGTCTGTCACGTTACTCCCAGCAGCTGGGTTTGAAGTGTAGGAGTGGGGTAAAATAAACTGAGTATTTCTCTCACTGTTTACTAGGCCCTCTGATAATACCGACTTTGACCTCAAGGGCAGAGGGGGTGTCAGAGGTAGGAGAGGAGCGAAGGGTGGAGGATATACAAGGAACCCCGACAACTTCAATTCGAGAGGCAAAAGAGAATATGATCGACACAACGGAACGTAAGCCCTTTTGTTCATGTTGCAGTCCAATTTAAAAAGCTTAACTTTCTTCAGATTTCATTCATAATGGTGTAGCTGTAATCAATTAACTGTAATATAACCATGCAGAGGTATCTCTCCTGAGGAAAAGAGGGGAGGCAGGGGAGCCTGGAATTGGGGCTGTGTTGAAGAAGCTTCAAGGTAAGTGAACTTTCATTAGCAGGAAAATGACAGCTTTTATATTTGAGCTCAATAGAAATGAGTCGGTTTGTCCATGTCCCTTGTATAAAGTGAGTTGATGGAGCTGACGTCTGATGCTCCAGTTAAATCAGAGGATCCCCAAATACCTGTGGAGGAAGACAATGTGAATCGGTGAGTGACACATGAGGTATCCTTCTTTAAAGCAAAAATTCTTATCATGGCTGTTGTTTTAGAAGGAAACCACAAACACATGTACAAAATGACTAGAAATGTAATGTGTTAAAGGAAAGCGGGATTTTATTTAAAGCTTAAACTGTAGATGTGAGAAATGGTAAGACTGCTGGCTTAATACGGATACATTTTTTTGCTTATTGTGATTGAGGTGCAGTAATGTTTCAAAACATATTTTTTCCAGTGAAATGTCTTTTTTTTTTCTAGTGACAAGATTGTATTGATGAGAAGCAACCTAAGAATTTCTATTTGAGACACACTAGATGTGAAATTTTAGACAAAAATGTCAAATGAAAGTAGGCTGACAGATGCAGTTTGTGCCAATTTATGATAGAGCAACGGAAGAGGAGGATGGAGAGATGGTGGTCCAGGTTGCCATGGAGATGACCCTGGATGAGTGGAAGGCCCTGCAGGAGACAAGTCGTCCTAAAGCGGAGTTTAATATCCGCAAAGCAGAGGACAAGATTCCCTCCAAAGCCAAGGTCATCCACCAGTCAAAGCACCTGGAGGTGAGACTACAAAGAACTAGATGGAGTTTGTCGAGAAGCTACAGAGCCAGTGTTCTTTCTAGACTTCCTTTGTATTCCCTTACAATAACTCTTAAGAAAGTGGCTGTATTGTGATACAGTAATGGGTAGTAGAGTACTGGTTGCACAAGTACATACACTCAACTGTGGCTGCTTAGGCATAAATCTGTCCCACTGCAGTTAAAGACTAGAAGAACTACATCACAAGCTTTCATTAATATGATCACATGACTCGACTGTGGTTGTACTTTAGGTGTTAAGATTATGGCTGTGACACTCTAGTGGGTGAAGTACGCACAGTGGTTGTTTGTGTAGTGGATTGATATGGCTAAGCACTGTTTTGAATCCATAGTTTTTCTGAATTACTGTGGTAACACATGTTAACACATCTGTCCTAGAAACACACCAAGTTCATGTCACAGTACAGCTAGACATATCCACAGCACCGTAGATTCAATGACAAACACAGCAGACATCAACCATCACAGTCCGGCAGAGCAGCTGCAGCTGTGATCACAGCCAGTCACATATACTGATATAGCTCACCCTTGTGAAAGGCCTAATGAGTAATAAATGCATCATGTAGAGTGTTGCATATTTTTTTCTGTAATATCTGGAGAGCTTTTCCCAAAACTGGCAGTGTATTATAGCTGGACTGTACCAACACACCAGCCATATGGTTCAGGCAGAATGCAAAATATAATCCTAAGCTTAGTGCAGGGTAATGCAAAAGTATTGTTAGGGGTCACCAAAGAGATCTGGCTCTAATAAAATGCCTGTGTCACAGTAACACACGGACTGGTCTAGGAAGGCTATAAACTAAGCAGAGTGAATTAATTAGTTGTTTACGTGTCACAGTTAAAAGTCAACACTGTAATATCCTGAGAATATCCTCACATAAATGCAGTTTCTTTGTAGCACATTTGCAAGAATTGCATGCCATTCGAATAACATTGTTTTTATGTTGGCATGAAACATACCTATGAATATAGAGGCAACAGGGGTTGACTGTGGAGTGGTTGTGTTGTATTTCTCCAAGTTTGTTTTATTAAGTGATTATATTGTCACTCTTACTTAGAGGGATAACAATTGTTCTCATCATCAGCATGAGTGAGATGTGTTTATATATAGCCTAAAGTATGTTTCACTCTCCACTGCATGTCCTCATTTTGTCTGAGGAGCCCTGCCCTTCTGTTAAGACAGCAATACTAAGAGCAGAGAAGAGACAGGCAAAAGTCACTACTCAGTCAGTACGAGGTTTTGAGTGGCGTTCCTACTCTGCAGCATGCTCTGCATTAACGGAAGTAATTACTGGCTGAAATTCCATTACCTGAGCAATAATTAAATAATCTTTCTTGTCAGTCAATAGTATACCTGCCCCTGGTATTGCATATCCCAAGTTTTATAACAATAGATGTGCAGTTCAAAATGAGACAGAAGTATTTGGACACCCTATGGCGGCTTCCTAAAGATCACTTGGTCTGCCACCTTTAGTTTGTATAACAGTTGACAACATCTGAAGACAGAATTTATTCTTTCTGTAATGGTATTTTAAAGCTTCCTCCATATTCCAGTTAGCAGCGCTTTCTGCATCATGCTCTGAATTAATGGAAGTAATTACTGGCTGAAATTGAAAAGCTTCAATTGAAATGGAAAAGCTTGGATTTTTTCCCATTGCTTCCCTACTGATGCTCTATGGCAGGGGTGCCCAATCCTGGTCCTCAAGGGCCACTATCCTGCATGTTTTAGATGTTTCCCTCTTCCAACACACCTGATTCAAATGATCAGGATCGTTATCAGGCTTCTCCAGAGCTTAATTTTATGTTCAAGATTACTCTGTGCATTTCAAAGTTTTTGTTTTCATTAATATATATGTCAAAGTAGAAATCGTGATCCAGGATAATCGCCGATTGTCCAAGGACAGATTGCGATCGGAATCTGTCCAAGGACAATCGGCGATTATCCTGGATCGCAATCTCTACTGTGACATATACAACACCACTGTCAAATAAATAAATGGCCCCAGACTTTGACGTTCACTCCTCCATGCTTTGCTGTGCACTTAATACAGTCTGGTATGAATTCATCCTTTGACTTTCTACACACAAACCTTCTGTCATCAGATCTATGTATATGAATCTGTGCTCATCTGAAAATAACATACATCTCTAAAAACTGTTCTCTTAGTATGTTCTTTTGTAAATTGAATCCAAGCTGTCTTACTGTTTTAACTTATGAGTAGTGGTTTGACTCTTACTCTGTACCCACATTGTTGATGTTTTTCAAATTACCTGTGGACCAGTTTTATCTGATAATTCTTTTTGATTTCTGAAGGGATTGTTGCTTTTTATCACCTGTTTTTCTTGATTTTTTTTTTACTCGATTATGCAGTCTAGTCTGCTGCTCTGGTCTTCCTGAGTCAGTCTGGCCAAGTTCTGTTCCCTACATTACTCCCTAAGTTTACACAGATGGTCATTAAGTTTGACAAGCAGAACTTGTCCAACTAACTTTTGTTCCCATTTCGAAAGGCATGTTTATGCTTTCTCTAGTGATAAATGGTACTATGAGTTTTCTATGGATCACATACCAGTATTAACATTTTATTATAACCTTATGAACCTCATGAAAGATTGCTTAGGGTTCAACTGTTTGACTACATTTCAGGATCACTGTTTATTTACACTTGCTTCCAATTTTCAGAACCTCAAGGCCACTATCGAGGACCTGGAGGACGAAGGAAACTTCCTCCGCAGGTCTGTGAATGACATCACTTCCCTCTTGGACATCAATTTTGGGAGTCTTGGACGCCCCAGTCGTGGGGGCCGAGGAAGGGGAGCACGAGGAGGGGGAGCACGAGGAGGTCGAAGTGGTCGTCCAGAGAGAGACAGTCCCTTACTGGAGAAGGTATGCTGGTAGCTCTAAGGTGACGCCAAGTATTAAATGCATGGCTGTGTTTGGGCATGAAATGTGGGACAACCTGCAGGAAGAACTTAAATGCTTCCATCTGTCATTGTAGATAATATGCACCCTTATCGGAGTTTTTGCTTATTTTTCTAAAGGGACTGCGACTGAGAATTTACTGTGTGCTCACCTTACATAGTCAACTACCAGAAAACAACTGGCAATACACTATTATAATCAATGACGAATGCCGTTTTCTTATTAGGAGGATAGTCTGGCACCGAACCCCGATGACCCAGAAGACTTCCCCGCTCTATCAGCAGGAAGATAACTGAATTCGCTCTTCTTCATTTACCTGTTACAAAACAATTTTCATGTTTCTGCTGTTCTTGGGGTTTTGGGTTCTATTGCACTGAAAGCACTGTTCAATAAATGCCTTTGCAAGTTTTTTCTTTTTCCTAATGTTTTGAAGGCAGCAAGTATTAAAACAAGCATAGATTATGATTTTTTTTAAAGGCAATAATTCAACTATTATCTGCATGGTCTTCTTGTGAATTGTTGGCTTATGCTCCTAAAAGCATTAATATCACAGTGAGGCCAACCTGATACTATGCTAAATGCATCTTAATATGTTAGTATATTGGTGCAAGGACACTCGAGACATACTTGGGAGTACATTTATTTTAAAAAGTCTGATTCTATGTGCTTCAAGCAAAGGTCTTTAGTGGATTATGATCATGAGTTAGACAAGGCCCCCTCAGGGTCGTACACTTATTTCATAGCATGATTTTAACAGTACAAAATATTTACAAAATACAGAGTATATCAAATGTTGACATATTTACAGTCTGGAAAGACAGGAGCTGAAAGGCTTCACAGGTAAATGACAGGAATAAGACAAGCCAGATGTTGAGAATGGAGGTATAAATGTGCACAGTACTGTATGTTGTGATGAATTTCTTGCCAACAGACTTTCATTGCAGATATTTCAACTGTATCCAAGGCAAGCACACCCTTGTGCCTTTTGCAGTGGAGGGACAGAGCAGGTTTTTTAATTCCAAACTCCCGGCCAGTTCAATCTATAAATCTTACAACCCCAAATCCTCCCACCTTACAAACCAAAACATCTGCTGCACAGTGCTCATTTTGGAGGGAATCTCTTGGATTCACACATTCACATGCCGGTCTGATGGTTGTGGCTCAAGCTGATGTTTGCTACTGCATGCTTCAATAAGTAGGAACAACCAGGCAATGACTAAAACTATCGGTTTGTTTCATGATGCTGCGATTGAAAGTATAAAAACCAAAGTGCCTTCTTGGTAAAATAAATTGTAATCAGACAATCTAAAAATGAATTACATGTTACATCACATTGGTTAAAATTTGTTCCAACCCTTTTCTCAAAATTAAAAATCTACTGAAAGAGTAGTACAGCTGTATAGAAGTTGGATATCCTCAGCATGTCCAGATCCACAGGCTCATCGAAGTAGAGGAGCTCTAGCTTTGGGTATGGAGTGACTGTAAAAGAAAAACAAAGTCTGCATTAACAGAGAAACAGATTTCTGTGTTTTATCACACACTGCAATATTCAGTTAATAGGTTCAACAATTTAGACAACCATACTGTAAGAACGTGTCATAACAATGCCACTTGGTACAGCTTGAAATGCAGTGAATGTAAGCCAGAAAAGATGAGAGATAGATACCATAGCCTGGAAAATCTAATTGATTGCAAAGAGCTTCGAGCTTTACGTCCTCTGGAGACAGTGCGTCTGTTACATGTAAGAAATACAAAAGAGGGAAAGGGAAAAGAGATAATAATTACAGCACAAGTAAAGGATGCAGACATGGTGACAACAGGCCAGAGGCAGATCACACAGTGAGCAGCAACGTCCAGCAAGCTACAGCCAGTCATAGTCTGAAATACACAGTTCTTAGAGAACATGGCAGGAAAGATTGAAAGAAGCAGCAGGGAGACTGAGGCAGGTGGAGTTTAATTTGGTATCCCAATAGTGGTACAGAAGCAGGGTCAGATTTACTACATGTTAGTCCTGGACAGTGTTAAACTATATGTAATGTTAGAACATCTGAGTAAAGGAGCCAGGCTGGGCACCATCATCACTATATCTAAAATGAATTATGCCAGACAAAGTTATAACGTTAGGGTGAATTAACAACACAAACAATCGAATGATACGCAGGAAAATAGCTAATATAATTTTGATTTATTACCATGTCATATTTGGTAAAGCTTATTTTATTGGATTCTCTGTTAGCCTAGGAAATATGCTCACCTTTAGCAAACAATCATGTCTCCAGTCTTTCAAATTAAGTGAGGATCTCATTTTCTAAAAGCAGTTCTCATCCTTATTCAATAGCAGTCAGTTTCTACTGAAATCAGAAACCCTGGCATTCAGATACATCAACTGATACCCGAATCGTGAGCTCTAAACCACATGTAAGAGAAGTAAAACTAGGTAGTATGTCTGATTGAAAAGAATTTGTGGCTAAACCACAGCTAAGTTTTGTTTACATTGCTGATGCAGCCCAGCCCAAGCTCTTTCAGTGATTATGACACAACCGCTGTCTTGAACATTAAGAGGAGGAAAAAAAAGGGGAGTGTTCATAGCCTCTGGATTTTGGCTGAATTTACACATCACATTTTTACCTTTGCTCTACAGATCTGATCATCCAATGGCTGCCAAAACCACAGAGAAACCATTTTAAATATGACTCTTCATGTTTGGGCAGCACAGTGGAGATCTGATTTTTGTTGAAAAAAATTAGCATCTTAAAAAAACAGTTTTTATCGTGTGCAAATGCAGCCCAGATCTAGATACGGCTCAAAGAGTTTCTGAGTGAGCTTGCCTGCAGGTGGACCTGCGCCATGTTAAAGTTGATGAGAGTGCCTGTGCTGGGAGTGACACTGGCTGTGTCTCTATGGCTGCCACAGGGCTCACAACACATTGGGTCTCTGTCGCCAGCCGCGACATGCAAGTTGCCTAGGGACCTGACCAGTCTGGTGTGGCACAGGGAGCTGGCAGAGAGAAGGGAAGCTGTTAATTTACTCTACAAGGATCCATGAGTGGCTATAGCCTCTTGGTTGCTTTTCAACTGTGCGTCAGTGCCACATAAACACATCAAAATCCAACAGATGTATTTGTTGTACTATTTCTGATAAACTAAACTCAAATTCGGCTGCTTTTCAACAAAAAGGCATCCAATGTCTATGCAGGAGATTACAGCTGTCTGCTTTTCCTCATTATGTGTAATTTTAGTAAATACATGCTGAGTACCAAATCCAGCCACTGACCTTCCTCCCACACCGTTGGCTGGCAGTGAGGTTCTGGTCCTCTTCCTGCTGTCTGAGTGGTCAGAGAGAGCCAAGGGGCCGACGCTGGTCTTACAGCCCTGAACACTGGCCTGCAAGATGACCCTGCTGCACAGGAGATAAATGTCATTAATTAGTCTGTGCCCTGTTTTATGACAGTGTGTATGTAGTGTGCATGTTGTGTGTATACAGCACACTTTACCTCAGGGACTGTGATGATGACCTGGTGTGTATCTTATTCTCTTCTTGTCTGTGAAGACAGTAATACGATAGTAAAAAAATGTGAAATTTGAGTTATTAAGAGACACGACGAGTGGAGGCAGAGAAGGAAAAGACTGCATGAAGATGGGCAAGAGGGTTTTTAAAAATTTGATAGCTTTTAACTTGTGAATAGAATATTATTGCATTCAGCAGCCATGTAGGATTAGTAAAGCCAAGTTAAGTATGACAAAAAGCCAGGGGGTGGCACTAAGCAACCTACAGAGACTTGATTTGTCTTAAGTTATTTTCATCAGCAGGGCTTAACTGTCTGATAGGGTTACATCTTAACAGTTTACTCCAGTCAACACAATACCCAGCAAAGCATGATTTTTAAAGATGATAGGATGATGGGAATGTCAATGGTAAAAATCAATATGTACAGAAAATGGTGACAAGGACAAGGCAGGAGCCTCTGATGTTGTAGATTTTTAAAGACTGGCTCTGCTCATCAGCTATAAATTTACAGTATTTGCAGAAGGAATAAAGTAAAAAGATGATTTTGAACAAATTTCTGATTCGGGTTGGGAATTAAAAATAAGAGACTGGGGGCTCACTTACAGCATTCTCAGTTAGAGCTCCAGAAGGAGGGGCAGGACAGGTTTTTGGGGGGCTGACGGGCGGTAGAACTCATTGAAATCCTAACCCGTCTATACAGAAATGCAGGATGGAAGAAGGGAAGCCATACACAATCCACCACAGGGCAAGGCTACACAGGGAGGAGAGCAGCATGGCTACCAGCCATCTGAAAGGAGGACAAATCCAACAACAAGAGCAAACGGAAAAAAAGGGGAAAAAAAGGAAGGAGAGACAAGAGACGTCTGGGCAGGACACAAAGCCTCTGATGTTCTGCTTTTCCACTGGGACTGGATTAGATGAAACACCTTTTCATAGAGCCTTGCATCCAACAGTGCCAGACAGCAAGTTTTTGTTCTCCACTTGCTCTGAAGTGCTAGCAGTCTGCCTTATACTTAGAACCCAACCAAAGTAGGGATTTTTGAAGTAGATACTGATATTTGAGAGTTTGAAAAAGGCTAATAATATACAATAACAAAAGAAAGATATTCCTTTTTATTACTAAATGAGGATACATCAGTAGATGGCAGGGCAGGTTATTTTAAAGTATACAACTAATTTTACTTTTAAATATGATACTGATTGCAGATATAAAGATGACTCTTGATTCACTTTAAAAACTAAATGAAAACTAATTTTAAAAAAAGTTCACATATGATCAAGAAAAATAAGAACCTATAAAACATGTACGGACACCACGAGGTATACAGTACATGTAGAGCTTGATACCAGCCTGCTATTATATTGGTTGGGTTCTAAACATTCATAGAACCAAGTCTTAAAGAGGCCAGATCCCACAAGAATTCAAGTACCCATTATCAAATTTTGTTCCACATAAACAGACCATTTCAAAAGAAGCTGGCAGAGACAGAAACCTGAAGGAGTAAACAAAGCTCAGACGATATGTGTACATTGATCCAGTCACAGAAGCAATGGAAAAACAACAGGCAATTGACAATGATCCCGGCCCAACATTAATTACATGTTAGACACAAACACAGAGGCATGTGCATGCGTGCATGTCCAAGGGTGTCATGCCTGTGGCCATGCGTGAAAAGGCAGAGAAGGTGAAGAAAAGTTGTGATATTCTTCGTTCTAGTCGTCCCTGGAATTCAACATGCACTTCGGTGTTACATTAAAAAAACAAAACAGTGGAGCCAGATGGTGAAGTTCAGCTGGAAATTAGATGTTTGTGTAGCAACGCATACAGCATATGGCCTGAAGTGCAAGCAAATCTCCCTTCTGCCTCAACTCCCTCATGAGAATGGATAAGAACTCGCTACCTCCTCAGAAGCTCACTATATGATGCTTTGTAATCCTTTGTATTAGAATTATTATCAGGAGGAATTTACCATCCCAACATTAAAGCCACTAATTAAACCCATAAAACACCTCAGTCACAGATGATTCTAATGCCAAAGAACTATTTGCAATTTCCCAAAACACCTACAGCTTAAATGGTTGAGCTGGCAAGTTAGCTACTTTACCCAACAATGAGGAAGTTCCTACTGCAGAGGAGAATGAGGCCCAAGTTTCCCTCACTAACAATATTTTTTCATAGTGCCAAGTCAGTAATGCAAGCCAAGCACTAAAACATTTAATTCAACTAATCCAGATCTTGTTTAAAACCGTGATTAGTTGAATAACTGGTGCTTTTGTTAACAAATACAGTGGGCTCAACTTGAGAGCTTTACAGTAACTCAGAGGATATCTCGGATATGCCTCGATATCAAAGCCGTACAGCTCAGTGTGTCCATGAGGCAGATAATGAAAGGCGTGTAAATGTAATGCATCCAGTAAGTGCATATCCACTTCACACCATAGTCATCCAAAGAAAGAAAGAAAAGAAAGAAAAACAAAACAACTTCAAATCAGCCATACCGTTAGCCATACCATTCACTGGCATAGCAACCATTTCTACAGGAGGAGGATGTCAGCTAAATAAGGAAGTGACGTGCACTTACCTCCATCATACAAAACCTCACATCCTCTCTCTGTTTTTCCTCTCCCCCACTCTTTCTCTGCCTCTCTCTGCTATCTTTTGAACGGCAGGCAACACATCGGCCACACCGTGCCCATGAGGCTGCAGCAGAACACTACCACCTGCCTGACATGGGACAACAAAAGCCAAAGCCATATGGGTACATTGGCAGAGGCCAGTCAACCATCCTCAGCCACGGTGACACCCAGCCTTCCACAGCTTGATTTACATGGGCACAAATGATGTGGACTTTAGCAAAAAAAAAAGATCAAAGATTCTTCCTGATCAATAGTGGGTTAGCATTAGCAGCACCTTTCCTGTGACGGTGCTATCACAGAGCTGGCCAGTCACATGCTATAGTTGTCTAGCCCTATTTCTTCTGGTTGTTCCACACAAAACAAAAACAAGTGACCATTTTTTAAAGGCGAAATGACGTCTATAATTTTGTTTGATTACAAGCATCTGTTTCCCTTTTGTTTGGCTTTTCCAAGATAAATTGATTTCGAATTTCACATATGCTGAGCAGTGAGCGCACACTTCTATTGCTGCAGAGCAAAGAGAGAAATAGAGATACTGTCTATTTTATGTTTAACCATTGATTTGCATGCTCCCTTGTGAGGTATGCAGCATCATTACAATACAGTATTTTTTAAAATTTGTATTATTACTGTATGTGCATTTGCTAGAGCCCTAACATCAGTTCAGAATTAATCATGGTCTGTTTTTGTCTTAACTCATAATCCAGGATTTTTCTTCATTGTGTAGCTGCTTATATTTCCTAGTGCAATGCTAAGAATGCTTGTTAAATCTTAACATTTAAGTCCACTAATGTTTGTGCAGCACCGATTAAATAATATTTAGGTACAGAGCTTTGGTATGAAGAAATATGGACACTGTAGTCCTCAGCAATTTTACTAAAGGCACATCTTGTACCAGTGATTTTGTTGAAATTAATAATGCGTTATCTCAACAATAACGTTTATCTATATTGTAAAGTCTTTTATTGACTAAATGAGTGGCCCAAATACCTAAAGGAGATTGTGACATGATAACCTAGTGACTAGCAAGCTCTATATCAATTCGGCCTACATATGTTTTCCTGCAACTCAAGAGATTTATTTTTAACCGACTGGAAAAGACAATTCACAGATCATCAGTTCTGCAGTAAAACAGTCCGACAAATGGATCAAATCTCCACTTCATTTGTGCCCTTCTAAATCCAGCCTTCAACAAAAAGTTTTTTTTCTGGAAGACTGTGTATCAAGTAACTAAATTCCAGCCCTCCAAGCAACTGTGTCGCTTATTCTGTGCCTTAATATCTGAGCTACTACTTATAGATGAAAGTGGGATGACTTGATAACACTCGATTTGCACGTGATAGCATTTAAGAAGAGAACCAGAAGAGAAAAAAACTGTTATTACAATAATACAGGGATACTGCCTGGTTCCTTAGCTCATAGATAAATTGTGATATTAGGATGAAACTGCCATGGTATGAGTAAAGGAGAGCAGCCCTATCCTATTAGCCATGCCTAAAATCTGGCTCAGAAGGACAGCTGAATACCCTGGATAAACACTGAAGAAAAGACAAAGCTCACCAAATGAAATGATAAATGTAACAAAAAAAATCCTACATGATCACTTCCTGGTAATTTTTTTCAAAGCATAAGTCGCTTATGATTTGAAAAACCCTACTGTACACGTGTAATGATCCGAGGGACTGACAAGGAGAGGAGTCGCTCATTCTACGGTACTACAACACGTCGGCGTGATGCATGATATGGCTTGCAGGCTGCCTGGGTACTTACGATAATGAACCTGAAGACGATCTGGACTGCCTCTTGCTCTTAAGGGCTCGTAGTTTATCACCCTGTGTAAGGCCATTTCTCTCCTCTTCATCATTGTACTGTAAAACAGAAAAAAGGTAGTGAAAAGACAAAATGGTTTATCTTTGTGGTTCATTAGAATTTTTTCTGCTTAAAGAGGTACTTTCAAAAATTGCGCAACAAATTCTTTTCCTGAAAGTATGGCAAGAGTGCCCTTTCAAACTCACCAGTTCCATTTCTTCTTTCTTGGATGCTCTGTTCTTGTTGCTGCCATTGATGGTTATGTCATCCACTCCAGACAGGATCCTGGTCACAGCCATCTTGCCGTTCTCTCGTTCATTTAACATCTTCTCTCGGAAAACATCTCCATCTGCCCACAGACCATTCTGCTTCCTGATGTACAGAATTTTAACAAAACAAAGAATAAACTTGTTTTTCTTGCCAAACATCTTTGCAATTAAGATTTCTCAGAAAACTTGCCCTCATACGAGGCTCCTCTGATGCAGGGGTCTGCATTATAATGAGCTAAAGGCCCTGAAACCCTGTTTTCTTAATCAGCACTGTCAATCAAATCTGATTAGCTGAGTTCTGGCTGTCAAACGCTTCATACCTAAAGATGTTATTTTCCAAACTTTAACTCTTGTTGCTGCTTGTTTAGTCTTTGATTTTTTATGGAAAAAAGGAATCTGTGACATTTAGAAAACCCTCCTCCGGGGAACACCTACTCTTCAACAAAGTTCTGCTGAGGTCCAATGATGGACCCTGGTCGGCAGATCCGTATCCATGCAATGACCTCTGCTGCAGTCAGGTGGTAATGTTTCATCATGTAGCAGCCGATCAGAGTACCAGTCCTCCCCAGACCAGCTAAAACAAAAGTGGTATGGCACTGAGTTGTACAATAATCAGGATACTGAGCAGAAGTTGTACAGCTACTATACAGTGTTTTGCACCAGAAATCGTACCTTTGCAGTGAACAGCAATGGCTCCTTCTGCATTCTCACAGATGTTGAGAAACTTTCTGACAATGGAGTCGTTCGGCGTGCTCCCGTCCACAAAGAACAGGTCATGATGCTCAAAGCCGGACTCTGTAAAACGCCTGGCGTCATACATCTTCTTGTTGAGTCTGATGATTGTGGTGATGTTGTGCTTCCTGAAGTATGGGATGTACGCCTCAGGAGCATGCAAAGGGTACCCTTGAGTAAGAGAAAAACACACTTGTCAGTTCAGGAGGCGTTCAAAAGAGGTCAGGCATAGTTCTATAAAGTAATTCAGTTACCATTCTCTATTTTGCTTTTTGGATGAGGCCCGCTGAAAGCAAGAAACTTTCCTGGAATGATCCAGTTCAAGTCTCCATTCTCTGCTCTCTCGTAGTGCTCATATTCTTCCACATCAAAGTTAGAAAAGTCAAGCCAGCCGTACTGCAGAGCCTGGTGGGTGGTTGAGAGGAAAATCATTTTATTAGGAGCATGGCAATAAAAGAAAGAAAAATAAATCCGTTTTTAAAAATACTTACTTTGTGAACACCCCGAAGGCAATCTAGGATGTTCAGATTGTACATGCAGGTTCCAAATGAGGCATCTCTGTAAAACATAAGATATACTGATGGTCTTTATCTGCACAACACATTCTGGGTGTTTTATTTCATTAAAACTAGCTAGAATTTGAACTGCAATCTTACTTCTCCTGCTCACAACTGCTTTCCATCAGTTTGTCTCCTAAAAATCTCCTGCTATACCTTTTCATAACACTCTTAGTCTTGAAAAGCACAATAGCCCTTATTCCTTTACTGCAGTTGGGGCCGAACAGTGTTGGAATATTTAAAACATTAAACAATTTCATCAGGCAGGAAAAAAAATCAGAAAGCTGAATTTAATTAACTGAGGCTATACTAGAAATGCTACTTATCAGATGGGCCAGACTGTATTCAATAATAAAATACACTTTGTAAAGTGATTACTGTAAGTCGGTAGATGATAAAGCAATATATTATCACACAGAAGCTACAGTCATTAAGGTGCTCTCATTTAGAACAAGCAAGCAAATATATTTATATAGCTCCTTATCATACAGAGAGCTTATTCAAAGAGCTGTGCTGGTAAAGGTAAAAAATAAAAAATAAATACAAAATGCTGCAGAGTAAAATAAAATGAAATAAATATGACAGCACAGAGAAGTTGAATAAAGTGCACACAACTTTTATAGAATAGTTATGTCTTACTAAAACAGTAGAAAACAACAAAAAATAGGAAAAACAAAACCATGTAAATATCTTTAATAAAATCAAGGACAAACTGTGTTGGTAAATTGCTACCTGAAGGGAATATACGTTGAATTCCTTGACACCAGCAGACTGTAGGTCTCCTCTGGCATCATGTTTAGATGCATTACCTTTAAATATAAATGTTTAATCAGGATGTTTTCAGTCTTTGACAATCAAGGTACAAGATAAGGTCACAAGCTATATGTAATATGCATGTTTTTACACAACTTACTGCATATGAGCCTATTAGATAGGCAGCATTGGCTTGTTTTTTCTGATCTCCACACGTATAAAATATGATCTTCTTCCTTGAGAGTGTTATGGACTGTGCAAAGACATTAATAACAGCATGAAAATACATTTATTTGACTTAAATATAGAGTATTACACACAATAATGAAATAAGCCAAGTTAAACATTTATTTTTCCACCCCAGCTAAGTATCATTCAACTGGGTTTTATTAATTCTAAACGCTGTAGTGGTAAGATAGTTAAAGGTGGCAGATTAAAATGTAATTTCATCATTAAAAAGGACTTGAACTTTTAAAGATCCCTTGCAGACTCGTTGGAAGATGTATGGACTTCATTATAAAAATGCTACATAGGTGGTGGGGTGAATGTCAAGCCAAACTTAATTTGCTCAGAAAGAGATGGACATTCGCCACATGAGGCAGTGATGTACCAGAGCTGCAGATCTGTGTCGATAGTTTATTTGCTCAAATCTGTGCAATGTGGCCTCCAAGATCACGCCACATAGAAATACAGACAAACTACCCTGAAATAGAGGAATGGTGCCATCACAAGTTGACAAACAAGGAATACTAGGGGGCATAAATTAAACAGTAAAACAGCCATCCAACATGCAAAAACGCTATAACCCTATTTTAACCTGTCTACGTCCTGCAGGTATAAATAAATATTGATCAACCTGGGTTTTCTTCCCATTTTCTCTTCCAGGAAGTGCAATTAAGAGCAGCAGTTTACTTTACCTTGAGCTTTTTCGTCAGCTTGCAACAGAAGCGATAAAACATGGCCAGATTAAGGGGACCAAAGTCCGCATAGAAGCTGAGAGAGACAAAGAAGAAGAAGAGTGTGTCAGAGTGGCTATTTATGCAACCAGCTACCGTCTCTGGGGAAGTTTTGCTGGATAGAATCGGCTACCTCACACTGACACAGTAAAAAACACTGACAGTGTAAAGACTATATTTGGAAGCATTTGATGTAGGAGTGGGTCAATCGGGAGCAGCACAAAAAGCTGCAAAGACAAGAGGTCTTTTTTTTTTTTGTACCACTGACACAAAATTCTGAAAGGTCAGACGTGATTGAACAACAGCCCATTGAACCAGTCCCATCCTCCACTGCAACCTTCTGAAGCTGCAGCAGTGTACTTTTGTTTACTTCTTCCAACAGTACAAACAGGCAAATCCTCATTATGCAAAGCTGTGCACCATAGTATTAACTTCATAGTAACGACTTGTGCAATTAAGGCTGTGTGCAAGCATATTTGTACAAGATTTCTTTGGGGATGATTGCAATGATAAGATAGTCTCCTCTTGCACTCAGGGTGAAGTGGAAGGGCAAAGTGCTGGAATAATGCAATAACCAGCACATGTTCAAAACGCAAAGACCACATGACCACTCACTTCTCGTATGCCAGCTCCTCATCTATGCAGAAACAGTGTCTTTCAGCTGTGCTCTTGATCTTTTGCTGGAGTATGGCAAAATACAGTTGATCTGGAGGGAGGAGGGAGGGGAAGGGAAGAGAAGGGGGTAGGGCGACAAAATAAAGAGGCAGTTACTTTTTTTGACATGCGTAAATACAAACTACTACAAACCAGCTTCTTTTTGTACCCAACAACTTATTTTTTTAAGTCTTTTCCTGGCAACTCACCCTTGACGAACTCAATACATCTTGACGCAACATCGTCCGCAGTCATCTTGCCAGCACTTTTGAACATGACGTTTTTTTTTTTTTCTGTAAAGACGAGTTTCTTCACGAGGACTTGCGCATGCTATGCTAACTTTTACACGAAGGTTGCGTTTTATATATTAAAAAGGACGACTTAAAAACGGTAGTTGAATAAAAAACTAGCGTTAAAAAAGAAGGCTTCTCGAGTGTGACTTTGTTTTCAAAGAGGAGAAAGTCACCAGCAGAGGAGGGAAGGGACGGAGAGTTTCGTGTGCAAGTGCGCACTCTGCTAAAAATGAACCCGCCGTGGCTCCTCCTCCGAGGCGTTCCGCGGGATCCTATTGGCTGCGAGAGACGCAGGACGCCACGCGGTTGGAGGAACGACCTGTCAGTCGCGCCTCGCCCCGCCTCTCTCAGTTTAAAGTTCTACACATGAGACACATGATAGGCCCCGGGACCGTTGCCCAAGCGGTTGCTAGGACGATCCGTCAGCCAATCAGAATCGCTGTTTCCACTCGGACGACCCTCCCCTCTCTCCGGACTTGAGCTCAGCGAGGATGTGCAGCAACCAGGAAACGCCATAAAGACATGAAAATGAACATTAGGGTGAAACTGACAGCGGGTTGACTATCATATTTGTGATATTACTACATCACAACACCTCCCTTTGCACAATCTACAATTCACACTCAGCCCGATGGCGCACATAAAAATAAGTTTTGCATTGTAATAAATACAACAGCAAAATTGTTAATTGAGAGTACTGTGTGTTCTGACTGTGAAGGTAAGTCGATGCAAACCCGGTGCATTAACGATAAAGGGACAGATGGTGTCGCCATATTAGGGCAAAAGCTGAAAAAAAAAATCAAAGACTTCCACACGTTCCGGTCATTTAAAGCGCATTTCTGTGAGCGCGCATCCCGCGGTGCGCGCCTCCGTGCATTTGCCAACTAGGCTGAAAGTTGACAGGGTTCATCCTGCAGTCCCTCTTACCTGTTATCTCAATGTAAATATCAGAGTTTGGCTCCGCCTCTGAGCTGCTGGGAGCTGCACAGCGCTTTTTCCTCGACTCGGCTCGCCTCCTCTCGCTCTTGCGCTTCATTTTCTCCTCAGGGCTGCGCGGAGGACATTCCTGAGCAGCTGCGACACAGCTCCTCCGCTTCGCAGTGCGGCGGCGTGTCCCCGTTCTCACCGCTGCGTTAATATGGCATGTCTGTATCTGCGTGTGTGTGTCAGCAGAGGTAGCCCACCGCTCCAGTCTCTGGCGGTGCTGCTGACGTCTGTGAACAGGGGCAGGTTTCTGCTTTTCTGAATCCCCTGCAAGTGACGTATCAGGATTAGATGTCCAGTGCCCACCCTTCACTGTTAGGCTGCAGCAGCTGTACAGATCCACACAGTGCATGTTGGGAATGTGGACCTATAGCTGCTCGATAGTTCCCATTTGGATGCTACTGTGCTGTGATCCTACAGTGTAGAGTGGGGAGAAACATACATGCAGCCAAGAGTTAAACTTTATTTACAACACAATAAACAATGTGGATGTATAAAAAAGGAAGGCTGTGATGAGGCAGTAAAATCAGTGCATCAGCTGTTTTTAAAGTCCCTCTTTGGTAATTTATTAAACCACTAAAAACTCTTCTCCATGTATCAAAAGTATAAAAACATAGATGCAGCATACAAATGGTCTTCTTTTCTGGCATGGACAAAAAGTTTACAAATCTCATTCCCGTTTTATATTAGTTAACTTCAAGGTCAATTGACAGTGTAACCAGTAGACAGACCCTCCTTTTACCAGCGACTATAAATAGCCACCTTAAAATGCTGCTTTATTCAGATGACACAATGCTACAGATGACAAGAGTATACACCGATCAGCCACGACATTATGACCACTGACAGGTGAAGTGAATAACATTGATCATATTGGTACTATGTGGTGTTCTGCTGGAAAACCTTGGATTTTGGCATCCGTGTTGATGAGACTTAGACACCCAGATGAACATTGTCCCACTCCCTCATGCAAATCGCAATCCCAAATGTCACTGGCCTACCCGTACAGGAAAATGCACCCCACCACATTGCAAACCCAAGATGTTGATTTGACCTCCAAACTTCCTAGACCTCATTCTGATCAAGCATCAACAGGATGTAGTGGAACAAGTTTGATTGACAGAGGCCCCATTGCACAAGCCAAAGTACCCAAAGGATCCACTGCCAGCGTCCTGGTGCCAGACCCCATAGGACACCCTGAGAGGTCCTCTTGTCCATGTCCAATGGTTCAGAGTATTTTTGAGCACATAAGGGGGACCAACACAATATTAGGCAGGTGGTCATAATGTTATGCCTGATCGGTGTATGTATATTTTGTAAAATTGCTTCCTTTTACTATTATTCTCACAAAGTCTATTATTATTTGTATATACTGTTTTTGTACTTTTAAACTGTTTTACATGCACCAACTGGAGCAGTGGTCTTAATTTTGCTGTATACAATACAGCGACAATAAAGGCTGGTATGCTGGTATGTCAGTTAGAGGTGGAAATCTAAGGTCTCAGAGAAACTGCGGATGAAGTTGTTCGTGCACATAGTCAGATTTTGGTGCCTGCACCCGAATCTTTATTTAATGGCAGAATGGCAATATAAACAGCTCCAGTGAGAAAAGGACAGTCCTTTTCACTGATGAATTTCGTTTTCAGCTGCACAGAGCTTTCTATCCAGACATGTCAACCATCAAACATCTCCGGGATACTCTGGATGGACGAGTCCAACAATACCATCCCGTCCCACAAAATGTCCATTAACTTCGACAACATCTTACAAGTAACCATCAAATTGTAATTGTTAGTCTGTGACCTAAAAACCTGGTTCTTTAACCACAATACAAACATCTTAATACAAGTGCAGAAACCAAATTATACACCATAACACATATTAATGTCATTACTCTGACATAAAAGGTAGAAAAAGAAACCAGTAGTGTTCTCATACCTCTGTTACATCACTCATGCTTTCAGACCACAAACTGTATTTTGCCAAAAACAAAAAATCCTCACCCTTAAGGGCATTTGCTAGTTCTTTCAGCTTCATCAGCCCATGAGATGTGATTGGAAGCTCTGGAATATGCTCACACCTTTAGCTGGGTTCCTATTTTTTGTGAAACTACTGTTTCCAAGGTCAAGAATGAGCTGTTGGCTTCTTGTTTGTCAGTGCAGAATGATCATGTAACTAAACTAGCAGCATACAGTGGGGTCCAAAAGTCTTAAAAACCACATTAATGGTCATAATTTATATAAAACCTGGAAATAATGACAACCTTTGAGAATATAAAAACAAAAGAAGCTCTGACATGTAAAATAAAAAATAAATATTTAAGACTCTGCTCTATTTTGAGGTCTGTGTTCAGATTTAAACAAATTTAAGGCACTGACCGTGTTAACTCCTTTGTAGAAAATGTCAGAGAGAAGTATCCAAAACACAGAAAGACTAAAACATATCACACCATCAGAAGATCAGTACATCAAACTTGGTTCACTAAGAGATATAAAAGCTACTTCATGTCATTACAGCATTTGCAAAGGGAAGAACACAAGACTGAAGTAAAAGTCCTGTGAGTAGTGTCTCTAAACCTCTTCTCAGGAGGGGAAACAAGGACAAACACTTGAGGTGGACTTGGTTGAGATGTGCAGTAGTGACAGAAGGGTACGTAAGCAGACTATACCCTCTGGTTTGCATAGAGACAGATTCACACGACAACAGGATAACGAGCCCAAACACAGCACAAAGCTTTGCAAGAACTGCACTGGTTTTCGAAGAAAATGCATCACCCCTTAATACTGTAACTGCCATGCGAGTTACCTAAGCTTATAGCAGTATTTCTTGCAGCAGCTACACATGGATGATCTTGGGTTTATCACTGAAGTCCAGGGTCTGTTGAACTCCGGCAAGCTGAAGGAGCCAGATAATGGGCATGTGGTCCAGCCGGTTCATGTCAAAATGGGAGAAATGAACTTGAGAGCCTGCAGAGAGAAGAAACGGTAATGGAGAGAAAGATATAAAGCAACAGAGGCAGAAAGGGAAATTAGGATTGAGCAGAGAGAGGGGAAGGATCGCTTACCAGGTCCTGCAATAATGGCTCCACCCTGCTGATGTAGGTCACCTTGAAAGTCAAATGCAGGACTAGTCATGGCCCTCCATATGCTCTTCATTTGGCCCACAAGCATACCAGACTTCACATGTGGACTTGGACGCGCTGAGGACACAAAAACAGACACAAAGATGCATATTTTCATTTAAATCAGCTGAATCACTCTGCAATGCCCTTTCTGTATTATTGCATACCAGAGTCTGTAAAGGTTTCCTCTCTCTTCATGCCAAGCTTTTGGTAAATGCACCTCTCCGGGTCCACAAATATTTCATAAGGATATCCCGTCAGCGAGCAGAATGGCTAGATGAGAGATAAAGGCACATATCTCACCTCGGTGTACAGTATGACTTTTGACAATAACAAAACACATAAAAATATCGTTTTCTCTTTGAGGATAAGGGTATAACACAACAAAACATAAAACATATCCTGGCAGTTGCATCAAAAAGCAATAAAGTGTGCATCTCAACTGATTGAAAGAGACAGAGAATAAATTAATTACCTCAATATGACGATGAGCAGACTGACCAATCACAACCAGTCTAATTCCAGCATCCTGCAACAACACACAATACATGTACACTTATCTGTGCTGCAATCACTGTGCAATCAAGTATCTGATTTAAATGTCAAATTTGCAGCTATGCAACTTGTTAAAATAAGATAAACCTTTAATAATGCCACAGCAAGGAAATGTTGCAGTGTTACAGCAGCAAAGGGGATCATCAGTTGAAAAAAATAAAATAAACAAGAAAATACACATAAGTAGTGTTGATGTTGCACAGATTCTTTCATGTGTAGAAATTCTGATATTGCACAGGATTATTACATATGTAGACAAATACTGATACTGCACAGACTCCTCCATGAGTAAAAAAAAATACTGATATTGCACAGATTCTTGTTCATTCAGAAAAAAAACGATACTGCACACATTGTTCTATGTGTAGATAGAAGATTATAATGCATATGTACTAAATATTGCACATTTTCCTACCTCTAGTGCCTCTCTTGGTATTTTGCTCAAATCCTCCACATACTCTTTGCAGCTGTAGCACAGGAAGTTCTGCAGGGACATGCATTACATAATAAGACAGTGTAGTAATGTGAGATATTACATGACATTTTAAAGCTCCCATCTTGCACCTATATATAACACCCATCCCTCTTGTCTTCACCTATGATCTCTCTTCCATTCCCACCACAGAATGAGCAGCTGTGGGTTCATCTGTCCAGGCTGAGGAGACTCACCTGGGGTCTAATATCAAGAAACACCTTCCCAGGATCAATCTACTTCACTTAGCCTCTAATGAGTTTACGAATCGGGCAGGGCTGACTAAAGAACTCATCAGCAAAGGTTAAGCCAAACCAAGACTTTTTTCCTACCCGAACGAAAATTATGATCGTTTTCCTTTCTTGATATAAGGTCTTGAACGGGATAGAGACTCCATGGCGGTCGTAAATTAAACAATCCTCGACGTCTCGGAGATGGATATCGACAAAAGTGGCCCCAGTTTCCCGACTTTCTGTAGTTACTTGTCGAGTTACTGGTGAAACTTCCTCAGCCATTTTTTTCTTTCTTTCTGGCGCTTCCGAATTCGCAGAGCTATTTTAGGAGCAGTTCAGCCTGGAGGAGCTGCCGGCTGGAAATTCACGCCCACATGCTGAGTGAGTGAATGTGAGGGAGAGAGAGGGTTATTTAAAATGATTAGAAAAGTGAAATAGTGGATAGTTACTGGTAGTGCTACTTTCTTCATTGCAGAATAGAAACTGAAATAAATGCACATGCAGCACTAACGGTTTACTAGATGCCTTTATAATGAAAAACTTAATTTCTGAGATTTATGCTTACTAGATACCTTTATAATGAAAAACTTAATTTCTGAGATTTATGCCTTGCAAAATGGTCACTGTCTTAGTAAACTTCCTAGACCCCATTCTGATCAAGCATCAACAGAATGCAGTGGAACAAGTCTGATTGACAGAGGCCCCACTGCACAAGCCACAGTACCCAAAGGATCCACTGCCAACATCCTGGTGCCAGACCCCATAGGACACCCTGAGAGGTCCTCTTGTCCATGCCCAATGGTTCAGAGCATTTTTGACCACATAAGGGGGACCACCACAATATTAGGCAGGTGGTCATAATGTTATGCCTGATC
>OMNN01025280.1:0-32459 GCA_900302755.1 Chromis chromis
GTTAGGACCCCTCCACAAGACTGAGTCCTGTCTCGCATCAGCATACAAGGCGACTGGCAATGCCCTCTCTGTCCTGCTGGTGTTTGAGTTAGTGAATAAAAGGTGTGATGGACGGATGGATGCGTGTGTTAAAGAGAGCGTAAATGTGTTAGAAACTTTTTTGGGTGGTATTTCTTTGATTGGTGAGGCTTGGCATATGCGGACAAACCCCCACCCTTCCCCTGCCCGCTAGTCAACTCCTCTCCACCGCCGTATTCGCCGCCCTCACCCCCTTCACCCTCCATCCCTCCTTCCCTATCCCTCCCTTCTTTCCTCCCCCTCCCCAACCCTGCCCTACTGTCCCTATGCGCCTCTCCTCTCCGCCGTTCACACACACACACACAGCGCTTTTTTTTCCCGCCGCCACCGCCGCCGCCACCTTGGATCTGGGTTCGTGGCTCTGGCTCGGACTCGACACTTCCCAGAACCACCCACCTGACCCAAACTCCCCATCCTCCTTTGTTACCATAGAGGCCTGGTCGTGCCAATGGACAGTGTATGTGTGGTGGCCTGCCGCCGGACTGAGTAACATGACACAGAGAGACTTCAGGGTTGGACGAGTCGCTTTGCTAAAACTGTTGAATGCTGGGTTTGCACCACATGGCTGTGGAAGGGATCTTTCCCAAAAGAACTTAGCCCCATTAAGTGATAAACCGACCCCAGACTATAAGGGTTTCGCTCCCGTTTGGGTCCCTCACAGCCTGTGTGCCAATCAGAAACGTCCTATAAGATAGGCCTAGGTATGAGGCCAGTCTGACCTGTAGATTCTCATCAATCTCAGGATTCCTATAGGACTTTTCTGGTAGGGCAGCTCTACTTCTCTTATGCTGGGATCAGCTGGACTGGCTGGATATGTGCTCTGAGTGACTTGTATGTGCTCTAACCTGTTAAAACTGTCCCTGTGCTGAGATAGAGAGCTTAGTCCTTACACACAATCGCACACTTACTGGCGTTCAGTATGTCATACGAGTTGTCTGGCATTTGCTCTGACAGCTGCGAGGTGGAATCGAGACAAAGATGGCGCTGCCTTCTGTCTGCCTAACAAACAAAGGGAAGGAAAAAAGGAGGTGGAGAGGAAAGAATAGATGAGTTGATTATAAGGTGAGTAGGTAGGATCCTTTGTCCAAAGCTGCTCCCTAACCTCACCTTCCTGATCTTGGAGGACCCTATTATTAATAGACTTACTAGGAATGTTATTCTAAAAAGACTGTTTTCATTTGGTTTGAGTGTCCAAAGCGTGACCTAATAATATGGCTTTGATGGTGAGGTGTGAGTATCTTGGATGCACTTGATCTTTTACTGCTAAAGTGCAAAAAATCATTAAAACTGATTTTCCAGTTATGTACATCTATACATTTTTGTATATTTTAAAAGCCATACATTGTATGCTACCAAGATAAAGTGTGACTGCAGGCCAGTTTTACTACAACAATGCAGCTGCTGAATGAGTAGAAAAGCACTGACTGACTCCCCTCTCAGCCTCCATGATCAGGGCACGCGATGCTCCAATTTTCTCCCTCCAGCCACCTCATCCTTCCCACTCTCCCAACTCCTCACTAAAGGCTTCTTCTGGCGCTTGCGAGTCTGGGCTTCCCGTGCTTGGGTGAATGCAGCCATGCACGCATCTCTTAAACCCCTCCTGCTCTGAATTCACAGTCGCACTGTATTGACAGGCAAAGCTCGCTGCAGCCTCCTCCCTACTTCCACTTCCTCACCCAAACTGCCCCTGCCTTCTGTGGTTTGGACAGCCGAAGAACTCAAATACTCTCTATACGCACACGTCTCTGTATTGTGTTGTTTTTAAATGAGATTCTGCAGGTTAAAATCTGTTCTTCTGCAGCAGATATCAGCTGAGATGTACAATCTGGAAGCCACTCTAGTTAAGTTTGAGCACAACACCTATAGACCATATTGCCTTTCAGTTTGCAAGGTGAAATTCAGCAGGTTTAGTAATGTGGCCATGACTCTTGTAGGTCTTTTAGCACAATTTAGATGTGAATCACAGACATCAGATGCGCAACTTTTATTTAAATCAGTAGTTTTTACCTCAGACATTACCTCATTTAGAGTGGACAGACACAATATGAACACCTGCAGAATGTAATGCAGATTACATTGATTATTTACACCTTTGAGAAGCTCACAATGTTCAGTTAATGTTGATAAATCGCATCAATTTTGGACATTTAAAAAAAATCTGCAGTATAAAGTGGTGGTGTATTGGCTTGCATTATATTATGCAGCATTCATGTTATTGTGTCTACCCCCTGTCTATATTTTAATAGCCACCAGGAGCCAAGTCTGTCTTTGTCCGCAGTCCATTTCTTTATCAAAGCTCAGATAGTGGTACCGTGTTTACAGAGATCAGCCATTTCAGTTCCCTCACCTCAGTAGTCGTACAGGAATAATGGTAACCACAAATAGTCACACAGTAGCTAAGCTTCTTCATGTAGGTTAATGGACCAAGCTTAGTGTAGTTACATTAAATGCGTGATTAATTATAACATAAATCATTCTAGTTTCCAAAGACATCAAGGGTGACCGAATAATGTGTCATCTCCAGAGGATAGCAATCTGGATCCGCTCATTTCAAATGAATTTGTTCCGGCACGAAGCCGAATGAGGGGATTTTAGTTGATGAATGTTAGATCAAATGTTTGCATCGACATGTTTACTGTGAATGACAAATCCTGATATAAACGCAGATTATATTGTACGGTTGTGTATGCATATATATGTATATATGCCTATTAACGTGTATTTCTAAAAATGTTGATGCTTTTTTTTTTTCAATCTGCATGAAAATTATGAATAAATTCTTTTTTCTCACATGTGCTTAGATCTCTTTTATTGCAATTGAATGTCTGCACTGAAACACAATAAAGAATGCTGCGAATATATCTTGATAGATTTTTGGGTATCTTCATGATAGAAACTAGACAGTAAAAAGCATGCATTTACCTGGAGCCTAATTTTAGCAGCATGGAATAAGGTGGTTTGAGCTGCTGTCAGTGCAGGCCCATGTGGGACTACTTTGCCTGAAGTGGGAACTATAACCAGAAGCAGGACCTGTCAAAATCTCTTTAACAACTGTATTTTAATTCTATAGATTTGTCATTTTTGAGAATTTTAGATTCAGCTGTTTGATCTTGTTTTATG
The DNA here is from genome assembly GCA_900302755.1 of Chromis chromis. Lineage (NCBI taxonomy): Eukaryota > Metazoa > Chordata > Actinopteri > Pomacentridae > Chromis > Chromis chromis. Next base: position 3,199 of record OMNN01025280.1, read on the forward strand.
GGAGAGGTGGGTTGAAACTACAGAGGCCTGGGTTTGCCATTGACGATCACTAACAGCAACAGGTGCATAGCACAGGCCATAAAAACCTCTCTGGTGAGAGGAGGCGTTATTGACATACCTCCACACCACTCACAGGCTCCTTATCCCTGCCCTCTGGGACACTACCCCGCCTTTTACACCTTTTTAGGGTCAGAACCTGATACCCAAGCTGCCGGTTCCCATACTTATTGGGGTGCGGTCACGTGTGCCACTTTTGACCAGGAAAGGAACACCGGCCAGCAGGGTCTTCTGGTAGTGGGAGCACCACCTCCGCACAGGCACCTCGCACCAGTGGAGTCTGGTCTCTGCAGCCCCTAACTGTCTCTCCCCCCGACAGCGAGACCCCCTCGTCTCAAGGAGGTTCCTGCCCTCACGGCGTCGTCGTTGTTTCTATTGCTGATTAATTGTTTCTTACAATAAGCTGAGGGGGACGTGAGAAGTCCTGACAGAGGCGGAACCATGACAGCTGTCGAAACCCAAATGACATACAGCAACTCTTATACGATCACCCATGAAGAGGCGTATATGACCCAAGAGGAGGACTGGGACAGGGACCTGCTGCTGGACCCTGCCTGGGAGAAGCAGCAGAGAAAGGTAGGTTTGGATGTGGAGGGTCTGAGCAGCGGGCTGCGCTTGTACCGCCGTGCGTAATTACGCACAGATTTACACCATTCCCTCGTATCCACGTCAGTGAGTGGCTTTTTTAAAATGCATTTTAACACGTTAACATGTCGAAGTGGATTATTTTCGAAACCACTGACCTCATTCTAATTGCGTAAAGTCTGAAACAGCCCCAATATGAAACTGGGCATCTGCGCCTTAGCTGTCCTCGCACCTGGCACTTCAGTCCTGCTGGAAGCTGTGTGGGCAGATATTTTAGGCCGTGGAACTTTCTCAGTGTTGTCTTTCAGTTACCCCCGATTGCCTTGCAGACTGTCTAAATATAATACCACCCTCCCCAGTCTTTTTCCAACATTTTGGTCCTAACTTGTAAAATACACAGAACTCTTAACAATATTAAGCCAACCTGAAACACGTTGTAGGAGTGCAGAGGGGTGAAAAAGGTCGGTCTGAGAGAAAAATTATTAGCAGGTTCTATTTTTGTCCTATATAAGTAGGTCAGTATGCAGGCTAATTTAAATTAGCAATAGCCCCACTCCACCTACAAATAGTTTTTATTTATTTATTTTTTTTAATGTTACTGATGAATACTAATTTAAGTTAAAAAAAATTATTGGTAAGGTTCTTTGTAGCATGATGAATGCTGAATTTAGCACATTACAAGACACATTAAAATGATTGATGAAATTAATTTTTAGCCAGAGGAATGCTGAATTTAGCGCTGTAAAAGTTATGGAAAATGATGGATAAAATTAATTTTGTCTCATCAGTGCTAAATTTAGCACATTAAAAGTAGAAGAAACATCAAGACAGATTGCTAAAATGTTTTTTTTTTCCCTGATAAATGCTCAATTTAGCACCATAAAAGTACAAGAAACATATAAAAGGTTGATAAAATTATTATTATTATTTACCTTATAAATGCCGAATTTAGCACCTTAAAATACAGGAATTATATTTTTAAAAAAATCTTTAAAATATTTTTTGGCCTGGCATTGTTAGCCTTACTGAGCTAGCTTGTGGAGGAGCAGGACGGTGGTCGTGTAGCGGACATCCGGGCCTTTTAGCCTGGAGGACGAAGCCAACAGGTGCGTTTAATGAGCTGCTGGAGCTAAAAAATCATCTGACAGAAGTGGCGTCTGCCGCGGCGAAACTGGGACAAAAACAACACCAGCAGAGGTTAATACAGTTTCCTAATTTGTCTTTGAAATGTTTACTACACATACAAACTGTCCACGACAATGTTTTCAGTCACGTAGGAAGATATTCGTCATGTTTGTTGGACTGACGTAAGGTTAGTTTTACTAGTTGCTAGCTGGTCGCCATGTTGGATGATTAATTTCACCACAGCGTGGTCCGCCAGGGAATTCCTTTGCCCGAAAATAGCTGAACATAACTGCCAGGTGTAAAATGTATGGTGTAAAAGTACGGCTAAGTTATGAACGCCAGACTTTCCAATATCAAGGTTAACCCTAGAGAGTATTTTAAGCCCGGATATAGCTTAAAATTTAAAATGGCTGCCTTGTCTGAGTTAATTACGCTGGGCCTTGTTTACATTGCATGCATGTATTCATGGTTATTAGCCATTTTTAGCTACATTTACATTGATCATTTATATTTTTTAAATACCCTTTAAAGGTTCTCCTTTAAATAAATTTAGTTTGTCAGTATAAAAACATAACTTGCCACTTCAACTAACACAGATGGCAGTCAGAAGTGACGCATCAAATTACTTATATTGTGTTTGAATAATAAAACAAGAAATGTTTAACATGAAAATATGTAATAATAGAATCATTTAAATAGCTAAATGAACCTAATACAACACAGGGCTACTACTAATGATAATGCAGATTATTTTCTCAGTTAATTAATTAGTTGTTTGGTCTGTAAAATGCCAGAAAATGGTGGAAAGTGTTTCCCAAAGCCCAAGATGACTGTCTCAAACGTCTGGTTCTGGCCACAATGCAAAAATAATAAGTTTACAGTCAGAGAATAGAAAAGAAATCAGCAAATGTTCAAATTTAAAAAGCTGGAGGCAGATTTTTTCTTTTCTTAGAAGTTACTCAGTCTGATCAGTTATCAAAACGGTGTCTGATTACATAAGTTGACAACTAATTGATTTATCATTGCAGCTCTAATACAAGATAGCAAGGAGGCACGGGTCACTTCCGGCTGCCATCTGTGTTTGGCTGAACTACAGAGTCACAGGTGAAAGGAAAATGTTTATCGAGCATCAGGTGTAATATTTTTAGGAGAGTATTTTAGGAATCTAGAAATGTCTGCAGGTTACAGTAAGGGCTGTTTAAAGACTAGTAGGTTCTTCATATCTGGACAAAAAAATCATACTTTGCTGGTATTCTCAAACTTGATAATCAATGCACTTTAATGTTTTCCAGCTTACTACAATGTAGCTGTTGTTTGTGTTGCCACAATCTATTCTAATGTAATTGTGTTATCAGGGTTTTTCCTGGATGGAGGAATTTTTGTGCCCCCTAAAAAATATATAATATGTATTTATTTTTTTGCCAGTTTTTACATGTATTCAAGCATTTTAGATATTGTCTATGAAATGGTCAGAGATAGCAGGAAAACACATAGATTTCTCAGACCTAAAGGCCAATTCTGAGCCAGGAAAACCCCTGATCTTCTCTAATAATACTTATTTTTGGTGTACAACAACATAGGAAAGGAAAAGAGCAGCATTTCAGTGGGCATATTCAAATGGCACCAGCGGCAGTGAATCTGCAGAGTTGTTCTGTCAGTGCAAAATGTCGCCTACCTATAGAGCTGAAGCACAGTGACAGGCTGAGACACCTCAACAGATGGTACCAGAGAGAGAGAGAGGGAGAGAGATGGCAAGGCTGGTAGATATACACCCCGGGTTGGTTTCACAGACCTACAAATAAACATCTTCCTAAAAATACTTTTTAACTTGCTTGGCTCCGACTTCCCTCCCACCCCGTCTTCCTCTCTTGCTTGCTTTTAAACTGTTCAGTTTTTTCTCCAGTGACGTCGAACACTTCCTCTCGCCGCTATTCTTAAGATATCTGTTGGCACACTGTGTTTTTCTGTCTTTTTTCCATTGGTAGACTCTTAATTTCTCATGCACCTGGCAGTTTTGTAAGTGTAAGGTGATCTAATAGGCCTTGAACAAGTCTGCACAGCCAAGCAAGCCTTTAGTCTTCACCCCTCAACCTCCCAGGGGAGTAGGTCATGGTACTCCTTGCTCTTCTCGGCATTTAAAATCTAGCTTAAGGAGCTGATATCAGTCCATAAATATAGCCAGTGCATCATTTTGCAATGTAATGAATATGAAAGGAAAGCCCTGCAGCACCTGTTGTCTCTTCTATCCTTGAAATTTCAACGGAAAAAGCTGCTCACCACTTGATGTGTAGTAAAGTGTTTGTCAACACACAGTGATGCCGAATCTGATACTGGACATTAGAAATAGTGTGTGCTTGGTTGTGTGTGTCCAGTCCATGTGCGCGTGTCTGAATTGTACATCCTGACAACGGTTTATATTTATCATGAAGCATCTCTTGTAGATTGCTAACGAAATGTTTTGTGGCTTAATTTGGACAGGGAATTTAATTTAATATGAGTTGGCAAAAATTGTGTTAGATATTGCATCTCGTGAAAGGTGTAGGAGGGGATGAGATCTGGCTGCGTTGTGTCCTGGCAGTCTCCTTTACTGAAAGCAGCTGTAATCCTAGAAATAAGAAGGGCTGAGTTGTTGGGCTGATTCAAGAGAGGAGGCAAACAGGCCAGTTAGAGACAGAAGTAGATGTTTTTCTGAACTCCAAAAGCTTATTGATTTTTGCCTCACACAGATGTTGCACTGACTACTTGAGCACATCTGCAAAAAAGTACTGATTGTTTTAAAGCATAAACAATAGCTGGTTAAAGATTACCTCTCATTAAAGAGGACTGCACTCACAAGACCATCTGTAATGCTGAATGCATTACTATGTTTTAGAAAAAGCAGTGCTAGTTGATGGATATGCAGTATCCTTGTGTACGTCACTTCATATAATAACTTTCATCCTTATGTCGTAGTCTGGCTACTTCTTGTGTTTGTATAATGCATTGAAATGATTAAATTGAATAGAAAAAGTCAATACCCTAAAAAGTTTACCACAAAGTCATCTTCTGTTTCACATTGTTTAAGAGTTCAGCTGTTGACTAAGTGAATGAGTAGCTGCCTAGTGAAGCTTATGCTAGCAATAACCTATAAATATCCATTACATAGAGTTATCAACAGCCTTATTGGCTCAGCTGACCTATTAGCAAATGGTGAATGCTTAGTATATACATACACACATGCACAGACAGAAAAAATGAGGCCCCTGGTGATGTTAAAGGTGACGTGATGTCCTAAAAAGACTAAAAATAATCAGCCAGTATCTTTGTCTGTTGTGGTACACTGTTGGTTATACACTTTACTGTTTAAGTGCTGATAGGAGACATGTTCTAAGTTAATATTGTTATTTGACAAAGATGTGTGCTGGTGATGAAAGAATTCAAAGATCTAAGAGTTAACCTCATGTTCTCATAATCGTCCTTTTTTTTTTTTTAGTTTAATCAGAAAAATGAATGTGATCAGAAAAAAAATCTATTTTTGTATTCCTTTATCAACCAGCAGCACTGACATTTTATAATCATCCCCAGAAAAGTGGCGTTGTTGTACAGAGTGCAATTATGGACATTGTTCCCCATGACTCACACTAATCCTGATTCATCCTATTTCTGTAAAAAAAATACACTTGCCTTGGCTATTTCTCTATAGTTTTAAACGTTTTCTACATTAGATTTGCGATGAAACGTAGGTATGATTGTTTTTCTGTTCTATTGTTTTTATACTTAATTCCATTCCACATGGTGTAAAATGAATAAAGTGTCAAAGAGTGATCATCGTCACATTCAAGTGTGATAAAGTTATATTCAGTAATGTGATATTTATCCACTCAACTTAATGTAATGTCGCTCTGTGTGGGTGAGGAGAGATCTTAGGGTGCTGCGTAATTGAATCTATTCTTGTCTAATCTCATTTTGCACTTTAACAACTCAGCTGGTAGTGTGGCAGCCAGACAGGGTCATTGATCTCATCTCATACCCGATGTTCTGAGACAATACTAAAACACTGGCAGTCACCAGGTTATCCAGATTTGCATTGAAATTTGCAGTGCAAGCACCTCTTTTGTTCACTGGATAATGGAAAGAGTGGTAGACATTTATGCTTTAAAAACCAGCAATGTGTTCTATATTTCTGGTATCGGTGGCCCTACCTAAAGAATCTACACTTCAACAAATGCTTTCAATGCTTTAGCAGCATGAAGGTCTTTGACCTTTTCATTCTCTTAGTGTCCTTAACTAAACTCTGTGGTATGTTTGTAAAATGTACTGAGTTACACAGTTACACTGAAGAGACTGAAATCACATTACCACTGATCATGCATTTGCCATGTGTTTCCTTCACGGAGAAGACAGGCTGTTGCATAATAATGTAGCATATAAGCTGCGTTTTTATCTCAAGTGGGATGTGTTCATCCAGGTCTCTGGGATGAAATTACATGATTCTTATGTAAGCTGCAGAAAGAAAGGAATATTTCAGTCGGCTCAAGGACTGCTCAGACATCACCCCCTCCTCCTCCTCTTAATTTGCACCATTAGTGAAGAAATTGCAGAACTGATTTGTAATTCGCCGCATTAGACTTGCTCCACTGATCTTTGCATACTGCCGGGCTTCAGTGCCCAATCCCAAAATGCAATTGGGAGAGGGGGCATCTTAGATTCCCTCCCATGATTCACTTCGTCAGGGTCATGTGATCCCAGTAAAGGAACAGTTACCCTGTTGAGGTGATCTCTGAACCTCGCAGCATATTTTCACTCACTGGACCGGTAGAGCACACATAGAGGTCTTGTGGTAGTTAAATTAAGACCACACAAGCATTTTTTTTACTGTTTTAAATATTTAGCATGGTTAACATTTGTCAACAACAAAAACATCAAGGTGTCTCTTTGAATATATTGATTCAGGCAAAAATAAGGATAAATAGAGAAAAACCCACTCACAGTCCATAGAACAGTATTTACTGCTTGCCTTAAATTTTATGACCAAGAATATTTTTACATAATGAATCACTTCTGTTGACCTTCATAACAGTTTGTAACTTTGGTTCAGTGTTGAGTAAGAATTTGAGTAAAACACCGAAATTGCTGCGCAAACTTTGTCAAACTTTGACAGTTTGAATTGTGCCATTATGATGGGATTAATTAATGCAGTGCACTGTATCTGTTTTGTGAGTTATATGTAGAGAGTATCTGTATGAGGGGTAAACGTAAGTGGAGAGGTGAGAGAGCCCGCAGTCAGATCAAATAGCAGTTGCTATTCCAGAAGCTGTGTCCATGTAGGGAGGCTTCTATAAACTGCTTTAGTGCAGGCGCAGGAGCCCTAAGAGGCCGTAGGAAGGGCTGAGGAGTATATATGTGTGTGTCTGTGTGCGTACATATGTGTGCTACATATTCTTCATAGTCTGTATTTTATTGGCATATAAGTGTGTCTCTAGTGAGTTTTGTGGGTGAGTTCGTATGAGAATTGGGGACACAGTTAGAAGACAGAAAAGTTCTTGAAAAATGTTGTAATGGCAAAAGCAGACATACGATACAGCCAGTGTCAGAATCCACATGGTGAAAGTACAAATGATGATTAATGGGCTGTGAGAGCAGCCATCTTGATCTGATCAGAGCCGTTCTGTGGCTCTGCAAATAGAATAAAAGCTTGGATTAGTTAGAGAGAATTGCCTGGTTGACAGTTGTGTGTATGTAGAAAAAAAATATTTTGTGTTGTTAACCATTGAAAGTGTTCTTGAGTAGCAGCCATGCCAGTTTTTGCTATTATTATTCTTTAGGCTCAGTCCTGGTGTTGAAAATGGAGACTTGTTTTATGAGGAAGGAGAAAGCAACAAGCTGCCAAGTGTGTGACCTCGGCAACAATCGTGACACAGAGGATACATGGCCAAACAGCGACAAAATGTCACCTCAGGTCCTAATGGTGTCGGGCACAAATGCAGCGTTTATGCAGTCAGTTTTCTGTAGTAATGAGATGATCTAGACACTGAGCCTGTCTTTATAAAAAGTGAACCCAGCTCATAATGTTAGGGCTGAATGCTGGCTGCATGCAGTAGATATTTATAGGTCGCTGGTAACAGAAGTTACAGTCGTCAGTTTGAAGTCTGCTGAGATGATGGGTCTCTTATAATTGGGCTGAGGTCATGAAGATATCATTATGTGCTTTATAATGGCTTAAAAAGCTGCTGTCACATACTGCCCTGAACTGTAGCTATATGTGTTTTACTTTACTGTATATTCTATTAGGATTTTGTGCACTCTTTTAACAACAAGCCATTGTTATAGTCTGGGTGTTGTGATGCAGATTGAAAGGTGTTTATTAGTTGTTGCATCAGATTTGCTGTAGGTGTTAGCAGCTTTGTGCTCGCAGATCTCAGTTGACGCTAACTTAGGACTTCCTGAATGACGAGGCATACAGCAGCAGTCACATGTGGTCATTCTGGAGTCATTTCAAATTCACAAACTACAAATAACAAAATGAAACTCGAGTTGTCAGATCATCTGACTGGCACATTAAATATTTTTTTTGTGGTTCTCTAATGGAGGCTAAAGAAGAATCACAAGGTCATCTGTGACTTGCTCTTTTGGCTAAATGAATGCTGGGAAATGTGGCTGGGTTGCATGACAGCCTTAGATCAGTTTCACACACAGGGTCTTCATGCTCAAGGTTTCTGTTCAGATGGAATTAGCTGACCCTAGATTTGCCTGGACAGTTTTGCCTCTTATTTCAGAGAAAGAACTTGCCTACTGAAATTAGACACAACCCTCCTCCTACCCCCCAACCCGTCCTCAGTCTCAGGGCAGCCGCACTGTCATAAATCCTCCGCAACCACTTACACCAATTCATCTCCCTCGTCGTCAGTCTCCGAGTCCAGAGCTCATTAAATGACAAAAGACTCGACATGCTGCTGCTGCCAACCATGAACCTGTACACTCACCTTTATTCTCCACCATCAATCACGCAGTCAGTCAATTCGTCTGTTGACTCCTGTAACAAGAAAGAGGGTGAAAGCAGTATTGGAGGGAACAGTGAAAGATAAGAATGCTGCGTGTGTGATTGTGTGTGTGCAGTGCAAGCAGAAAATGAGGGTTATTACCCACACTGCGACTGACAATTTGAAATCACTGTGCCATGAAAAATAACTTTTGACCTTGTTGGATAGTTTTCCAAGTCATTAAACTTAGCAGTGGACCAAAAGTGACAGAAATAGCAGCAACTGCCACAAAAGTAGAATAGTAGCACGGTTCTAGGGATGGCGATATCAGTTTATTGGTTGTTTGTTATTGGTGGGATTGACATGACATTTTGAACAGAAATTCTTAGTGCCTAGGGGATTAATACAGTCCTGACTTGTCTCTAGTTTTGCTCTGAGCTGATATTGGATGGATTGTCAATAAAGTAGGAACAGACAGAATGAGTAACTTTGTTGTTCTCTGACTGTAGTACCACCATCAGTTTATGACACAATCCTGCAGAACAAATGACATTCCCAAAAGTCTGAGTCATATCTAGGTTAGACTGCTAACAGACAGATAAGATGATGAACGTGATAAATATTATACCATATTAGCTTATACCTCTGAGCATCAGTGAGCCTAAGTACAAAGTTGCTTTGCACAGGAGCTTGCACGAAAATCTGTATCGCAAATATTTGATTATCCCTCCCATCATGTGCAACTGCAGTCCCTGTAATCCATCTACACCACCAGACAATACTAAATCATCAGCCCCCACATTGGACTCATGGCACTGCCAGTGAACCTAAATGACGTCAAATACAGGGAACAAAATGCCAGGCTTTAATTCATTGTGTTACTAAAACTGAGTAGTTGTTTCCTCTAAATATTTGCTTTCACTCTCCTGTCCTTTACTTTCATGTGTCTTCTTACATTGTTAATCCAAATTGAAAGATCTACATCTGGTATTTGATTCCTGTCAGAGTGTCAGTAGCCTCTGAAAACTGAACACTTGCAGACACAGAGACACTGCTGGAGGGACACATTGTTCAGTTTTGGCTGGCGCTTCTGGCTGGCATCATCATTCTGGTGGCACAGCAACCTGGAACCATGTAGCAGTGAAACACAATGTAAGGCAGCATCATGGAGCTGAGCAGGACACAATGTGTCCTCATACTGAATCGAAGCAATTAATATGACGACAGAGACAGATGGATGTGTCATAACAAGTGATTGACTCAACCAGGTTAGCTGTCTGTTCCCTTGTGTTGTTCAGACATGGGCAGAAAATAAATGGAGCACTCGATGTGGTTAAGACTGCCTCACACTGTACCTGTGTCTCCATGTGGCACAGGTTTTTGTCATAGCATAGTTTCCTAGATCACAGTGATGCTTTTGGTGTGGTTGTGTAGTTATGCTTGCATTCTGTTTCCACACAGGTTGTCTGATGTGTAAACACAGCTGGGCGTTGTGGGTATAACTTTCAGCATTATGTTCTGTTCATACAAAACTCATCCTTAAATCTTTAAAATATTAGCCTTGTAGTCACTGTGTTTGTGGGTGGAGGACTGTTGTCTTTCATCACCTGCTCCACCTGTTCTCGCAGCAGCTGAAATCCCTTGTGCCTACAGTATATCTCACTGGCATCTGGCACAGAGCTGACACACACATACACACACATTTTGATTGCAAGAGGTGTCCTAGGCCTTTTATCCTCTAAACACAGACATAAATCCATGGGTTTGGACTCGGGCCTTGCGTTGGAGGCCAGTGGTAGCCTTGTTGTCAGCAGGGTCTCTGGGTATTAGCCCGTTAATCCTTCATAGAGAAGAGGTGGAAAGCAGGGCTGATAAATTCGTGTTAGGGACTGATTCATTTACAGTTCAGTTCAGTAAAGAGGAAACTTGTTCACATAATATTTACTAAGATTATTTTTTAATACGATTTTCTATGTTGATTGAACTGAATGTGCACTTATGTGACATTCATTGAGGAGAAATAGAATTGTTCTGTTTGGTTGTCTCTTACCTTGTAATATCCCTTCCTAAGATTAAATATCAGAAAATGTATGCAGCAGGTCTTTGCCTTTATATTAGCTCAAGCTGACCCAAAAGAAAATGTCAGTAAGGCCTAATCAGTGAAGTTTTATCTTATCTATGCTTGGCAATGCTATCTTATTTAATTCAGCTGATGACCCCCTCTGTTAATAGCTTTTTGATGATTATTAAGAATAGTTTTTCATAAATTGTATTATATTTGTCTAGATTTGTCTCCATTTTTCAGTTTCTTTGCCATTTTTTTCTTTTTACAGACACATGTGAATTACATTTGTAGGTTTAATTCTGCAAACCACCTTTTTAAAAAGACATAAATGTCAGTTTTTGAAAAATACTGAATAATCTAAGCAAATAAGTCAGTGGGTTTACCCTGGGACTGTTTAAATCAAAGCAATGAATAGTCTCAATCCCTTTGACAAAGCTTCTGTAGACCCAATATGGGAAACCTATTCAGCATAAAGCAACAAAGATTAAAATCTCAAAGTCTAATTCTAAAGAAGGAGAAGAAGTTTGTCAGATTGCATAGTTGTTTAGATGTTAAGGGGGGAGTAGAGGTGAGTCCGTGAGGCAGGAGAGTTCAGTTTGCATATTAGAGGAGTATTTGGGGTCGGGGTAAACTCTTGGCTCTTACGTCATTGCGTCAAATCATCTGAGTGGCACCCAAGTTCAGGGCTTCGTGTCTCTTTGGGGGGAGGGGTATTTAAAGCCCACAAGGGGAAGAAGTGGAGTAGCTGGGGGTAGAGGGTGGGATTTGAAAAGGGGGGGAGCTGGTGGCTCCTAAATATCGGCGACACCTGTTGCGTGTTGTAACTCTCCCCCCCTCCGCTATGGCCATGTCACTTTATCACGTGTTAGAAGTTGGTGAAGGATCTTGGGGCAATTGTTGTTTACAAGAGACCCCTGACGCAAGAAAGTGAGGTCAGACGAATTCTGTTGTTGCCTCTTCAGAGTGTGTGTTTCAGTTAGCATGAGCTGTTATGTGGTTTCTAAACCTTAATGCTTTTCTTGGAGTTGACTGAGATGGTGTTGTCCATGGCATGGAGCATCAAAGATGGCGTCAAGTTATAAAGTTAACTTGACTGGCCCAGTTTCTGACTATTTTACTTTTTTTTTGACAATATTAACATATGAGAAGCTTTATTATTTTTGTAACGTAATTTTTTTTTTATAGAAAACTGTGTTTCCACAAAAAAATGTGAAAGGAGGGCATCAAGAGTGCTAGAAAACATACAATAAAAGGTGAAATACCAGGGTTCTCCCAAGCAGCCGGCGATTTTCTCCGGGTAGTCCCCTTGCTACTTAGGGCTGGTCTGGCAATTTCTGTGCTCTGGATATACGGACGACTTTGAGTATTTAGTCCTCAAAATACTCAATTTTGCAGACTCTAGTAAAGTTGTCCGTCCATCCGTCCGTCCCTCCCACCGCATGAGGCAAATATTCGGATATTTGTCATTAATTGGACTCGAATATCCGGAGCAGAGAAATTGCGGACCAGTCCTACGACTAGCCTGAGAAAATCGCCGGTCGAACCTGAACCCTGAATACTGTAACGTTCAAAAACTGTAGCAAATAGAAAATATCTGCAAAATAAATAGTATTTTAATCCAATTCAAATACAGTAGAACAGTCATCTATGGTTACACGTTGTAAAAGGACGAATAACTATTTTTAAAAATACTGATTTTTGATTTTATTTTTTTTCAACATGGAAATAAAGTTTTTGTGATTTTCTAGATATATATAATTTAACAAAATAGGGAAAATCTGTAAAATAACAATTTGCTACTTTAAATACAGTAAAAATAGTGTCATTTACATTTAAACATAAATACACAGGTGATAATTTATGAAAATAGATTTTTGTTGTGGACATTATTAACAATTTTGTCCTGTTTTTTACGTTCACCATATAAATGTTTACCTTTTTTTCAGAGAAGTTACAAGTTATTTTTTGTAACCTGTAAAATAACAGTAAACTGTTAAAAAAGCACATTGATTTTCATAGATAGTCCAGCTTGAGTTGTAATTTTTTACCACATATCACTTTTGAGGTGCACAGAAAACTGTTAAACCAGTTTAGTTTACAGCATTACTCTGTTTTCAAACTTCTACACCTACTTCAGTGTGAATTTGGTTTTGCAAACATCAGTCCTCGTGACAAGTGGAGGCTGTAAGCATCCAAAAAGTCACATCCGCAGCAAACATTCAGGCTTTCAAAAGTGCTTTTTTTTTTATTGACACTTGCTCTGAGATGAGAAGCGGTGATGGGAGTGTTGTTTGTCCACTCAGAGCTGATGTAGCTCAAGGGCGACTGTTCAAGTCTGTCAGAAGTGTTATGGTTGAGGACTTACATAAGAGCTGTCACAGTGTTCTCCACAGTTTTTTATATGTGCAAAACTAGAAAAATGTCATCATGTCAGCAGTTCTGGAGTCTTTTATTAATGTAAAGCAGTTATTAACATTTGCTATATGTCTGAATATTGCTGACTTCCCCTTTTTGTAGAAGTCTCATATCGATGATGGGAAATTCTTTAATGTGTTTGAGTTTGATGTGTTAGAGTTTATACCGATGTGGGAGCACAGTTCTAGAGTAGAGCTCAGCAAAAGAGCAGTTTCTCTCCATCGGTTCTGACAGATGAGCAAATTATGCTCTGTCCCTCCACTTGGGTATATGGTGATAGATGGACAGAGCCTATTTAATTTGATACTCTGTCGGTCAGTGTTGGTCAATTACAGTGGATACCAAGATTTTGAGACTGACCAGTGTCAATGGAAAGCTCACATTTTACCATAATATCGTCATGTGATTAATCGTGTTTATGGTTAATTTGCAGCATCTTATGGAAAGAGATAGGTTGAGATATGCTATTTACAATAGGACCAATGTCCTGTTAAGTTTTATTTGTATAGGTTTTTGTGTGGACAATTGCTTTGAGTGTTACAAGAAAATAATGTAACTCATGCTGAATGAGAGTAAAGAAAAAAAAACACCAGTGAGATTCTAAAATCTTTTAGAAATTCTCATTTTGCATTGAAGTAGATCTTTGTTGCTTAAAAATCCAGTAACAGAGATGAGCAGGAACAATATAGGGGAGCATGAACCATTTGTGCTTTGTGTCTGTGGTTTTAATAACAACGGACCTGTGGTTTGTTGACATTGGGTGCATCTTCCATTCTCAGTGCAAACACTTATTACTGTCCTGTGCTGGTCCAAAATCAAAATGACTATTATTACATGCGTGGCTGTAGGTTTTTTCTTTGCAGTCTAACTTGGATATTTTGAGAGGTTTGTGTGGTTAATATGTGTTGAAGTAGGTTTATAGTGTCATATGTATTCACAATAGCGACAGGATCACAGGATTACAGTTTATATTTCTCTCTTTGAAAACAGTTTACTGTGTGAGTTTGCGATCTTACTCAGTCCAGGTTGAAATCCATGAGTCCTTGTGCATCACAAACATAGTGACCTTATAAACAGAAGAACACAGTGTTTTTATGTGCGGCTATTATTGTGTGCACTGCACGTGAGTGGGCTGTGATCAGTTAATGTGGCATGCATGGTTGTGTGCGTGAAAGACTGCTGGACATGACTGCTGAACAGGTGTGTGACGAAGGTAGCTGTAGTGGACAGGTGTGAATGGAGTCCACAATGTCAACCTTGCAGGCAGACTTTTTTTTACACTGGCAGTTAGACATAAATACTTTTTGTTTTATTAATATAAGACATGTATACTGTATACAGAGTTTCTGCATGTTAATTTAAGATATACAGTCTTTATAATACAGGAGGTCATATAATAAGAGGTGAGGAAACTGCAAAAGCACTTTTAGCTTAGTAAATGTTTTTGCATTTTATTGTTGATATTTTTCTTAAGCATTTTCTAACAGTGCAGATAGTCACTCAGTGATACACGTTGTTACTCATTTTCAACAATACAACATGTTTATTGGGGTAAATGGGTTTAAAAGACTGACTTTATGGACAAAAGGGCCAAAACAGCATGACAGTGGGATGAGCAGAAGAGAATGAAATACAATACCTCTGTGTGCATCTTCACCACTACATCAGGACTTTTATTTAGACTAACTAGACTTGAAAGAACGAGGTTATGGTCTTAATGTTCGAAGCTGCAATAAAAATGTCCTGTCTTAGTCCATCATAGCCACGCAAAATGATTCTCTAAATAACATAGGCTTCATAAAATGAATTACCATAGATTTTTAAACTGCATTTCTAACTCAAGTGCTCCCAATCAGCCCCTTTCTACATCTCTGCTTATTGTTTTCTAATTGTTTCCTGCATCACAGGCCTCATATATTTTCATTCTACAGTAGCTTTTTGTCAGCAGATAAAATCTTAAAACACTTAAGCATAAAACTACACAGAGATTATGGATAGCTGTAAATGGAAACGTGCAGGCAGTGTTCTCTGCAAGCCAAGTCAGTATGCACATTTTCATTCCAGGCAAACACTCCACCAACATATTTCTCTAATTAAATCAACTGGGTCTGATTGAAGGTGCTAATTAGTGGAATCAGCTACTGTAGACTTCTGTAATTAAATCTACACACTCCATGGAAAAACACTGGACACCAGTGAAGTGTAAATTAAGACTGTCCTGCAGGTTTATGTAATTATCCATGTCATTAGCAGAAGTCTAGAGTCTCATGTTTTATTCCTTTGTCTCAGGACAGTCTGAGGCAGAGAAAAGGAGCTCAGTCCGTGTAAAGAGCACTCTGGACTCATCAAGTCAGTGGCAGCTGACGGTTAACAACAGTGCAGTGTGTGTTTGTCAGAGATAAACACAATATAATCCTAGTTTATGGCTCCATGTCAGGTGGCATTGACTTATAAAGAAAGATTTATCTGAAATTTTACCCTTTACTGCTAATTAAGTATTACCAAAAACTTATTTCCATATTTGTTATTATTGTCCACATTATCATTAATTTAACATATTTTTTATTATTAAAGTAGAGTTGGCAATACTAATCCAATACACTTTTACTCAAATTTATTGATTATCTCATGGGGTCTGCTGGCTGTCAATAAAAATGTGTTGTTTGTTAGGGCTGTTGCGGTTAGTCAGCATTATTAGTGACATTCAAATAGGTCAATATCAATATTTCAAACTGACGGATAGTGTTTAAGTTTTTCTTGAAATGCTTTCATTCATTCTAACAACAGTTTTTTTTCTGCATCAGTATGTAATTGCTGCATCAATGCTATTTTTTGTTTCCAATCATTGGCCGGCTACAGTCTGCATCAAAATCCGACTCGGTTCAGTGTAAACGTTTCCACACACCCAAAGCTTAAAAGTGTGGAAATAATTCAAATCATCACGAAACAAAAGGTCCTTGTCCATGTAGCTCTTGAAGCTCTAAGGTTGTCTGCCTGCTACCTATAATTTCTATAGAACAAGTGTTTGAGAAAATGTTTAGGCTAGAATCTTATTTCACTTTGAAAGTCCTGATGTGTGAGTATTCAGGTGTTGGACCTGTTGGGGATTGCACTGTTCCTTATCTAAAGATCATTTTATGTATATAACTAATTGATTAATTGGTTAATTATTTCTGTACATTAGTTGACTGAAAAATGGTCATTAGTGGAAGCCCTGGTTTTTGTACACATGACTGACTTTTTGGATGGGAAACCAAGCAGCTTGGACAGATCCAGCGTGTCCTGTCCACGTTCAAGCTCATGCACAGGAAAGGGGAGCGGGAGGGGAGATGGGGGAGAAAGGGGGCACTGGGAGCAAGAGCAACGGTAATCTAAATATGTCAGGAATAACAGATCTACCTATAATATGCATTCCCATATTACCAAATTAGTAATTTCAACACTGTTATTTTATTATATACATTTTTCTATGCAGTGTCTCAGATAAGAGAAATTCAAATTATTTCAAGCTAGAACTAAACATAATGTATAAGTTCCTGTCTGTGAGGTGTTTCATTTCACTTGTTGAACTGAGTTTATAAATGACACACCTGGATCCTCTATATTTTCTTGTCAGTACTGAAAGACAGAAAGTTCCTTAAAGCAGGCAATGGGGAGATGTTAAGTTTAGATATTAAATAATGTAGGTTAGAAAATGTATATTGCTCTTGGCTTCCCCTCTGAGGCCGGCAGCGGCAGCTCCAGCTCCAGGCAGCGCTGTGGTTGCGTCAGCTCTTTGATGGATAGCCGAGCTAGCTGACATTATTAAGAGCTCTGAGCTTGTTCAGATGTGAAGAGGAGCGTGTGTGTGTGTAGGAACATGTGTGTATATGCGTGTCAGCTGTATTGAGGGTCAACAGCCCTGATTCCCCTTGGGGTGGGCGTAGTTATGACAGGCATTCAGCTGGACTACCGTGACCTCATTTTACAAGAAGGACCTGTAAAAAGGCCCCAGCCGAGCTGAGCCAGGCCAGACTGACAGGTGTGGACGGACAGAGGAGAGGAGGAGGGGGGGGTGATGCCAGGATGGAGGGTGACTTCATGCCGGTGGACTCTGTAGACGACCACAGGCATTACAGTAAACCCGAGGGATGAGATAATAAAGCATTACAGATGCAGGGGAATAGAAATAATAGCTTTAGTATCAAAGGTATGGCAGTTAATTGTTTTTTTTAAGTCCACTCTGCTGACAAGTGTTTTGGATTTAATGAATCTAGGATTATGGCAGTATCTCCAGCTTTAATAGGTTAAGTGAATCCTTGATTTCAATTAGTAGCACTTTAGTTTCCAACAGCTCTTCTTTGATGTAGGTGAGGTGTCACCCCTCTCATCTTTCTCAATTTATTATTTTATATTTCGTCATATTCGTAAATCCATTCCTTCCTCCCCGTCGTCTTCTCTCTCTCTTTCTCAGTCTTGGACTCTTACAGTTCACTTCAGGAATCCTGCCTTCTCAGCTGTCCAGTGGTGTCCCATGGCAACCCGATTTAGCCTCCACTGCCTCCTCCTCCTTCTTGAACTACACCCTCCCTCCACTTTTCCGCCTTTTCTCCTCCTCTTCTACCTAATTTAGCCCCCACTCTTACCCCCTCCTCCCAGCTCCTTCAGCTCTCTACCGCCTCCTTCTTCCTTCACACACCTCCTTGCCTCCTCCGGTTTGGCCTGGTGGCCTGTGTGTGCTGGATTAGGAGTCTGTCTAAATTTGGTCATGCATGGCAAAGGAGACAAGCACCTGCTGGGACCCTGGCTGGTTGGACAGGCGGCCTCTTCTCCCCTCCAGACCCTTACATCAAATTACACCAGGGCCTGGGCATTCCTGTCACTCCTCTCACTACTCTACTTTGCTGCTGCTTTGTCTCTTTCTCTTTGACCTTCAAAATCTGAAATTCACTTCAAATTGAATAATGTTTTACAGGCGTGACAATGTAGTTTCTGTCCAAATGTTGTGGAAATTTGAGCAAAAGGAAATGTAAGTCAGCATATTTCCATTAGTCACTGCCAGCAGTAAAAAAAAGTTTTCACATTCTACTTATGTAAATATAGCAGTGGTGCAATAAAAATACTTCATTATAAGTTAAAGTTCACAATTCAGAAGTGTTATTACCAAATATACTTAAACATTAAAATTTAGTTTTGAATATGGTGCACAGTATTTTGCACTGATATGCAACCAAAGAATCCATCTAATGTTGAAGCTGGTGTAAGTTTCTAGTTTCTATACATTGAGGTGGGTAAATCTCTAATAAGGCTTCCTATGCCTGTATAAAACCCTTCATCTGCAAGATAGACTGCAGCTGTTAAACAAATACGTCCCTCTAAAATGTGAAATAAAGTGCGGTTTAGTTATGAAGTAGCATAAAATAGAAACGCTTATGCAAAGCACAAATGCCTGGTAATTGTTCTTACTTACAGTGCTTTCACTGTGAACCACTGGCCTTTAAATGTTGTGCTGAAGAGGACAAGACAGGATTACATAATCAAGACATAAAAAAGAAATGAAAGCAGGTTTTTCAAAAGTGGAAATTCACATCTAAAACGTGGATAGATTGTGTCAACAATGTGAAATACAACATTTATTTATTTGCTGTCTTAGTTTCCTCGCGGGTGTACTGTTCTATAGAATGCGTTCTACATGGTCAGAGTGGGACATGTGGTGGTCATCAACAGAGAAAGAGAAACAAGAACATTGCACAGCTTCCTTTAGTTATGGTAATGACATTTTCAACCAACTGCAAGTTAGTCATTTATCTATAAAATGTCAGGAAATGATAAATATAGTCAGTTTACAATTACAGAAGACAGAGTAAGCAGAAATGAGAACAGGGAAAGGTGCTATTCGCAATGTTGAGATGAGCACTGTCTCTATAATTCTTCTTTTTTCTTTCACTCGTGCTTTCTTGTGCTCCTTGGATGGTCCCATTTCCCAAATTCTGAAGTCAATCATCCAACTTTGGTGTGTTCCTGTGCTTCTAAGTCAGAATATGGAAACAACAGAGATGCCACAAACATGATGGGCTGTATGTTATTGCTTAGAGCATTTTAACAACTTGTTATCAGGGTTACTGCCAAGAAATAATTTGACATAGATAAAGTTTTTATACCATCAACCAATTGTTTACTTTCGGTCTCCATGTTTGGGCATGTGTGACGTCAAAAACCTGACAAGTTGTGTACCAGAATTTTCACCAACTTTCCGAGTTGTTGTTCCGACTTGAGTGGGCGTTAATGTGAATTTTCCCAGCGGGGAACTTATTTTTCTTATCATTCTGACACCACATAAATCGGCCACTGGTGCGGGTTCTCTTCTTTCTTCTCATTCTGTCAAATACACCAGTTTCTTTTCCTTCCTTCGCTTTCATTGGCTTTACTTTGTCACTGGTGCTTTGCTTCTCAGTCCACCCATGTGGTTGCAGCCGTTAGGCAAGGTTTAAACATACACCCGCATACTGTAGAAGGACATATACATTTTGATTTCTAGATTATCTAATGCACTCTGTTCTAATGGAAAATTTATGCTCTCACCTACTGAGCACAAACCCTGTTTCATTGCTAATTTATACATCCCTCTCTCTGTGTGTCCCAGTGTCTCTCTCCTCACTCCACCCACGCTATCATCTGTAGTTAGTTATTCAGCTCATGTACTTATTCTGCTTCTACACCCCCACATCCTCCAAACCCTGGCAAAGTTTTGGCTCTATACTAGGAGCCCCAACACACACGCACACTCCTGGGTTTGAACACACATCCTATTTTCACATTTAAGCTAAACACCATGAAAGCCTCTCAAAATGCCATTCAGTGATTGATTGAATGGCCTGATGGAACCAATTGAATTGTCCCCTATGTGCACCACCGGCGCCATTAGGCAGTTTTCCAGACAGACCAAAAGCAAGCACTCAGCGGCTGAGAGCCATTTACATCACCATCTACATTCTGCCCATTGCGCACAGCACCATGGCCTAATGAAGAGTTTGGTTTCCAAAATGAGATATGCGGCTTTCGAAAGCACCTACTCTTGCTAAATGTTCAACACAACACTAAGATAGGACCAAAAATTATTCTTTATAGCAGGTGCTTTCCTGGCTTAGACTCATTTTGCTGCACCTGATGATACACCTCACGTCTAACTGCTTAACAAATGGTTGTTACTGAGCCTATACTTAGCAAATGTCACACTTCTGGCAGTGTTTAAAGCAAATATCTATTGTAATCTTGGAAAATAATAGACTGCACTTCACGTGTGCAATATAATTTAATAATATTCTCAAGCAGAAGTCAGATTCAACTAGATCAAGACCGATGAGTAAACGTTGGCCGTCAAACTGACGTAAATGTCAAAGTGTGACTGTACCCGCTCACCGTCAGCAGCCAGAGTCACAGCAAGGTCACAAATTGAAGAGGACAGTTCAGGCCTTGCTAAGCAGTTTTGACCCTGGTCTCAAAGGGGAAACGTCAAGCTGAGCATATATGTGTGTGCGTTTGTTGAAGGATGCTTTTGTAGATGTGTGTAGCAGGTAAAGTAATGGTTTGCTTGCCCTCGGCCTCAGTGAATGTATATGTCGCACAGTTGGATAGGTGGCTGTCTGACCTCTATATCTCTCTGTGTTTCTCCCTCAGACCTTCACAGCTTGGTGTAACTCCCACTTGAGGAAGGCCGGGACACAGATTGAGAACATTGAAGAGGATTTCAGAAATGGCCTCAAACTCATGCTGCTGCTGGAGGTCATATCAGGTGGATCTCACACACACATACACACACATATAAACACGTTTGCTTTTTGTTTACTGAGTTATACTGGGGCATGTACTGTAATAATCTGTGATAGAATGCAGTTTGGAAAGAAGGTCAAGTTTTGCTGTGTCCTTTTTGTCACTTTCTTTGTAAAGAGGAGATACATGTGGATCAGTTCATGCTCCTAAATGATCATTCTGGATTTAATAACTTTGTTTATCATGAGCTCTTTTAACTGTCTTTTTTTGATTCACCTAAATATGACCCAGTGTAAAAAGCTGTTTTTTCTAGGAGCCTGAGCTTAGACAAGATATTCGAACCCTAATAAAACCTTAATAAAAATCTACATGTTAGGCTTTCAAATTAAAATTCTTGCCAAGTAATCTGAATCTTTTTTTTCTTTGCTTAATCAATTTTTCATTTTGTATATGAAATGGAAAAAAGTGATGGACAATGTCTAGAATTTCTACTAGAGCCCAAAACCACAAGAGGCTCAGTTTAGAATAATATAAAACTGAGAAAATCAGCAGATCCACACATTTAAACAGCTGGAGAGATAACCTTTTGACATTTTTACTGAATTAATTACTTAAACAATAGTTGATAATCGACCCGATGAATAATCTTTTCTTGTGTTTCAGGCGAGAGGCTGCCCAAACCAGACAAAGGCAAGATGCGTTTCCACAAGATCGCCAACGTGAATAAAGCTCTGGACTTCATCTGCAGCAAGGGGGTCAAGCTGGTGTCTATTGGTGCTGAGGGTGAGAGTCCTGCTTTGACTAAAAACTCCCCTCCTGTTAGTCGTGTCCCTCTGCTACCTATTATTCCCCTTTTAATTAATATACCAAGGTCACATACTGTAGCATTTGCATTTCCCTGGCCTACTTTTGAGCACCAGATGGCTGAAATTCACAGCATCAGGAGAATTCAGACGAGTTGGCCGTGAGAGGAAAGTAAAGTACACATCACCCAGGTGGAAACAAACACAAAGAATTTAGTTTATAATGTTTAGATTTACTGTGAGTTTCTATATTTTAAGGTATTCTTGATGAAGTAAGTGAATCACAGTACTTTAGACAATTTACATGCATAAGTGTAACATGGCTGGTAAGATGAATGAAAAGCTGAGATGGCATTATTATTAGCATTTTAAACATTTAATAATCAATAATCCATCCATCCATCTTCTACCACTTATCCGGGGCCAGGTCGCGGAGGCAGCAGTCTAAGCAGAGAGGCCCAGACTTCCTTTGCCCTAATAATAAGATTAGTACAATTACAGAAAAATAGTAGCGAATTGGACACTAAAGTTAAAAGGGAAACACTGTTACCCTACGTAGCTGAAAACAGTTACAGTCAAAGAAAAGCGGCTGTAAAATTCTATTCAGTGTAAATGTTCTCTCTAAATCTGACTTTTTAAGTTGAACTGAATAAACTTTGCGGGGTAAATACTCTTCAGTAAAGACTGTGGAGAGTTCATGAAAACCCGCATTCACAGCACTTCAAAAGCAGTTTGCGGAATTTTGTGTGACTTCAATTTTCCTCACTCTAATTGCCGTCAAGTTTTATTTTCAGCCTTCAGGCCATGTGAAATTCAATTTGTGTCAAAAGCAATAGCTTCAAAAGGCACAAACTTGTTTCAATAGCAAGCACAGAACTTGTGACCTTGAGGAAACATCAGTAAGATGCAGGCTTTTAGTCTTTGTGTTTGTCATTGCCGTGACTCCTAACGTGTGTGTTTGTGTGTGTTTTTACAGAAATTGTTGACGGTAATGTGAAGATGACTCTTGGTATGATCTGGACCATCATCCTGCGCTTTGCCATCCAGGACATCTCTGTGGAAGGTGTGTGTATAAGAATTACATAAACTAACACTGACTTCTACAATAACATTGACATTAAAAATGACTACATTTGATCTTTTTAAGTTGTTAAATGCTTAATAGAACAATCAAGCTCACAACACCTCAAAAAATAGCTACTTTCTAAAAAGTTTTACACTTCAAGTTTTGTACAGATTAATTAGTCCAGATAAATTACTGAGTATTTGAATTACTCTTATTTGGTGTTTGTTACAAAGCCAGATGAGCTGCTTTCACTTGTCTGTAGTCTTTATGCTAAGCTAACTAGCAACAGGCTGTAGCTTCATATTTAACAGACAGATATAACACTGTCCGTCTTTGCATCTCATCTCCTGGCAAAAAGGTGAATACGTGTATTTTCCAAATGTCAGACTATACTGTGTAACTTTAAAGTTAGTTTGGATGAGAATGAGCAATTATTGAGGCCGTTTTTGACAAACACTATTAAGCAGACTGAGGGTAATCACCGCGTCTGTCATATGAGCACAGGTCGGTCACTTTTGACTTTGTTGTGTCAATCACAATCTCACACACTAATAAAGTGGAAAAAGTGGTTTTCATACACTCATTTACTCAGAGTTCCACATAAGTCACATGAGTGATCTGTATCTCAGGTCAAAACCTCTGCGTCTCCTCAGAACTTACTTTAGTGAATGTATGATTTGTTCCATACTTGTGTGCACTCAATCATCTTTGATCATCTCCTTCATCCTACAAATTTCCCTGAACTGTATTTGCACCTCATGTCATTTTAGTCAACCTTCATGTTGTCAGCAGGTCAGCTCACAATAAATTCTTGTTTATAAAGACTCAGACCTTGTTCACCCTGTCCTTCCACACGCCTCTTCTTCCTTAACTCTCCTTTTATTGCTCCTGCACTTCAATATTTTCTGCTGTCATGTAGCTTCACTTCTTTTGCTATCGACCTTGTTCTAACCTCTCATTACACCTCTTGCCTCCACTAGTGCAGGAAATTATATCTTTACACCAACATTCAGACGAGCTTGAGGCTTATGTTTTATTCCAGTTCTCGATCCTCAACATTTAGCATCTTTTTTGAGGTTACACAATATGTCCACTGTCGAATGCTTCACTCTGAACTCACCATAGTCTCCTTTCCCCATCACTCTTTCATCCTGCCTCCCTCTGATTCTCTAGCTGTTCTCAGCATTATTTCTGCTTCCCTTCCTTATCCAAGAATAATGTTTGAATAAATCGTCTTGTCTCAAATGCTCACCATCTTTCTCAATGTTTCCAGAGACCTCTGCTAAGGAGGGTCTGCTGCTGTGGTGCCAGAGGAAGACTGCCCCCTACAGGAACGTCAATGTGCAGAACTTCCACATCAGGTGGGTCTGCGATGCCGAACTGTGGCATCAACAGGGAACTGCAGTCACTGGGCTTATATTTCTGTTCTCTGTGAAGTTTATTTCTTCTATTTCCAATATTTTTTGTCATTGTGTGTCTCCTGTTGAACATGTTGACCCCTACCTGTTCCCTCTCCGTCTCATCACGCCTCTCCACAAAAGTCTTTACTCTACTTCACTGTTCTGCCTGTGTTTCTTACCTTTTCACTCATGTGGTCTCTTCTGCTTTTCCGCCTCCTCTTCTCTTGGCTCAGTTGGAAGGATGGCCTGGCCCTGTGTGCCCTCATCCATAGACACAGACCTGACCTCATTGACTACTCCAAACTGAGAAAGGTGGTCTATCCTTCCTGCCTTTCTTCTTTTTTCTGTGCTGAACTGGCCTGTTTTTGGACTTTATACTGAATCATGACTCAGAGTCTTCTTGCAACTGTTCCTTGCTCAAATACTCCACCTTTCAGTGATTTTCTGGGAGCATATTTTGCTCTGTGTACTGGATTTCTGTGTCATAATCTAGTATTCTTCAGCACTTAATGTAGTAATGTAGTATTTTGTAAGTAGGATTTAGTGCATTAAATAACCTGCTTGGCAAAATTCAAGGCCTTGTAGACCATGTATTTGATGTTTTAATAGATTATATACCAGTTTATTGTTGGAGCATTATTGGTTTTTAGAATTTTACATCAATACTAGTTGACAGCTGCAACTGTCCGGTGTTTAGCACTTGTTGACATGACTAGAACAAGTAAAATATTTGTTATGCCCAGAACTATGTGTTTTTAGATTGGATGTAATATAGGAATGAAACAGAAACTTTATGAGATTGAAACATTGCTTTAAGGCAGGGGTGTCCAATCCTGGTCCGTGAGGGCCACTATCCTGCATGTTTTAGATGTTTCCCTCTTCCAACACACCTGATTCAAATGATCAGCTCATCATCAAGCTCTGCAGAAGCCTGATAACGATCCTGATCATTTGAATCAGGTGTGTTGGAAGAGGGAAGCATCTAAAACATGCAGGATAGTGGCCCTCAACCAGGATTGGACACCCCTGCTTTAAGGGGTTCTTTGGAGTCTTAAGTAATCCATGCAAATCCCATTTCTGTTTACTTTTTTCATTTTGGATCATGATTCTATGTCCCCAATTCTTCTCAAATTGTTATCATAAGGTAAATTTGTGGTATAGTGCTAATTGTGCACGTTCTACACTGATTGTGTCTGCCTGTAGGATGACCCGATTGGCAACCTGAACACTGCCTTCGAGGTGGCTGAGAAGTTCCTGGACATCCCCAAGATGCTCGACGCTGAAGGTGAGGTTGTCAGACAAAATCGTATGAAAATGAAATGGCAGTAAAAATGACAAACCTGTGCAGCAACTTGTCCCTTTTCCCTCTTTATGCTGACACATAATGACAACTTCCACTGGAGTAAAATACACAATGCCAGATGGTACAAGGACGAGAGGTCCTTCTTACTTGATATTCAACCACCTGCATTAAAAAATAAGTGCTTTTTGAATCACTTTAAAAGCATCTATTGAAGCACTGATGGGTCTGACCTCGGAAATTTGGCTGTTTTTTAGGCAAATGTCCCAAAATGAATCATCAATACAAGCCTAAAGCATAATGTTCCTTACTTTATGGTAGCATCAGTCATTTTAGTGAGTCAGTTCATTTCCAATAACAAAGCTGCTGGACAAGAATAATGGACAAATGTGCTGTTATAATAATTTTACTTTGCTGTGCTTGTGGGCTTTGCCTGATCAGGGATGATGTTTTAAAAGATGTTTATAATATTTGAACGTTATCATTTGTTACACCCTCAGATATTGTGAACACACCCAAACCTGATGAGAAGGCCATCATGACCTACGTGTCCTGCTTCTACCACGCCTTCGCTGGTGCTGAGCAGGTGTGATAGTGTTTTATTTTTATGGTATAGTTTTATTTTTAATTGTAAAATACTCCATTCCCACTATTTAGACCTTGATGCTTACAGTATAACTAAGTGTATAACCGTCAACATGATAAAACAGCAACCTTTACGAATAGATGTGAGAGCTGTTTGAGTGTTGGTTGTATATTTTACATATATTAAGTGTTGTTACTCTCCTTCTCTCAGGCTGAGACAGCTGCCAACCGTATCTGCAAGGTGCTGGCCGTCAACCAAGAGAATGAGAAACTGATGGAGGAGTACGAGAAGCTGGCCAGCGAGGTGAGAAACCGCTGCAATCAAATACTCCCACTCTCAGTCTGTCCTGCACATCCTCCTCTGCAGCAACACTTTAATGTTCCCGCAGTTTAAACCTGCTGCTTTTTTTTTTTTTCATCTTTCAGGTCCTCCTACTGACTTTATATGACACAGCTCTAAAATCACTGCAGGAAAAATAGATTTTTCACAGTTTCACAGTCAGAAACTTAAAAAGAGCAGCTGAGAACAATATACCTTACACTCTCCTACACAGAAATTAAGACCGTATATTAATATACTGCAAATATGTAACTGTCAGTTTATTTGTTTCTTCACAAAATGTAGCAATTTAAAGCTGCTTCAGTAATGATCTTGATTAGGACATATCAAGGCAATTGCTTACCCTCAATAAGGTATTTAGCTGTTGAACAAAATGCATCTGCTACTGATAATTTAATAATAATAGATTTTTCAGTCAAATTCAAACGACCATCAAATGTTTTTACAGCTGCATTATATATTATTATTAATAGTAGTAGTAGTGTTAGTAGTAGATGATTGTATTATTATTAGCTTAATTAGTATTATTTCTTTAGACCTCAAATTTTGTCTTAGTTGTAGCCTAAGATTCCAAAGTGTTCAGTTTATAGTGGCATAATATTAGGAAAGAAAGCTAAAAGTCTTGGCATTTGTAAAACTGTTTTTGCTTAAGCTTCAGTTAACAAACGTAATTTACTTTTTCTTGAATCATTAACTTAAGAGTGGAATAAAGAAGATTTAAGAGAACTTCAACAGTCAACCGACGGAGAAAATATTGAAAATTACTACAATGTCCACGTGTAATTTGGAAAATACTTTTTTTTTGGTAGAGTAATGGTACAGAAACAGAGTGACATGGGAGTAGTTCAAATCTTTCAAATCTAAAAGGCAACTAGAGTGACTTTTTACTATGGATCCCACTGAGACACAAGTTAACCAACATGAATGCACATCCACAGAACTATTCCTCTAAGCAGAAAGGTCAAACAAAGCGGTTACTGAACAAACTTCATACACACCATATAAGCTAAACAGTCCAAATAATCTTGTAATTAATCTTCACCTTTCCCGGGTTTCTGTAGCTGCTTGAATGGATCCGCCGCACCATCCCTTGGCTGGAGAACCGCGTGGCTGAGCAGACCATGCGCGCCATGCAGCAGAAGCTGGAGGATTTCCGTGACTATCGCCGCATCCACAAGCCGCCCCGTGTGCAGGAGAAATGTCAGCTGGAGATCAACTTCAACACCCTGCAGACCAAGCTGAGGCTCAGCAACAGGCCCGCCTTCATGCCCTCCGAGGGCAAAATGGTGTCGGTGAGCAGGACAGATTTTTAGCTCATTGTGTTGCCGCACAGCATCAGTGTGGATTTTTAAGCTTTAACATCAAGTGCAGGATTACTGTTAGTTTCCTGCATTGTTTTCCATCCCTTAAGACTTGTAAAATACACCCTGAAAAATGTCCTGTCTGAACACGTCACTCATATGTTCATTTCAAACTGTTGCAGTGTAGTTGTATAAAAGTATCATTTATATGGTTTTAATTTGTTAGCTTGTTAAATTACACAGATATTAAAATGTTCTCAAGGCACTCTTTTCATTATTCACGATCTAATTTGGAAGAGTGCAGTCAGCATTGAAACACCTAATTCCTTCTAACAAGTGTCAATAAATCAGATTCATATATTTGTTCTCTGCATGCAGTAATCACAAAACCTCTCCCTCTCGATCAGGATATTGCTAATGCCTGGAAGGGTCTGGAGCAGGTGGAGAAGGGCTATGAGGAGTGGCTGCTGACTGAGATCCGCCGCCTGGAGAGACTCGACCACCTGGCTGAGAAGTTCAAGCAGAAGTGTGCCATGCATGAGTCCTGGACTGGAGGTACGGACCAAAGAAAGGTTTGACAGATGAAAGAGACATAATTTGCATGGAATGTGCAGGTTTTTAATTTCTGTAGTTGCTTTATTGCCAAACAAATGCAAGTCAGATGGCCTGCAGACTCTACAGTGTAACCTCTGAACCTCAGTAAGTTTGAATATAGCATATTATCATTGAGAAAATGAACCAAGATGACATTTATCAGAACCAGAAACTGAAAACGGAAAGAATAGTCTTTTGAACTACTCATATGTGATGAGCCATTTTGTCTGAAAACTTTAACCAAATAAAAGCTAAGAATTGTGATGTTTAATCAAAATCACTTTATTTTACATGTAATTTAAAAACGTTTAAAAAAGAAAAAAACAGCTCTTACCAGATTCTGTCAAAAACAAAAAATCTGTGAAGCCAGTAGTGACTCAGCTGTAACCAGCAGACTCATGACAGAAACTCACTTTTTGGCTGAACCTCAGGTTGTGTTTACACAGAGCAGATGGGAAAGTATGGAGGCTATCTATAATCTATAGTTTGTGGAGCCACAATTTTTGACAGTGGTGGTGACAGATGTGGGCACTTGTTGATTCTAGATTTTTGGCATTTTTTGCAAACTAAATGGTCAAAGAAAGTCAACTTTGTTTTATTCTTTTTCTAATGATTTATGAAAATATAGCCTTGTTATTATACTGCACAAAAGACATTCTC
The DNA here is from genome assembly GCA_900302755.1 of Chromis chromis. NCBI lineage: Eukaryota > Metazoa > Chordata > Actinopteri > Pomacentridae > Chromis > Chromis chromis. The sequence goes on from OMNN01025280.1 coordinate 32,203, forward strand.
TTTCCTGCTATTCATGGCTGTGCTGTTTCTATAGAGTGCTGGACTTTATATTGCAATGAATAAAATGTAACAGGAGCAAAAGATGTCCAGAAATATACAAATGAGACCACAGGTGATTTACTAGTTGCTTGTGTTCCTTCTGTCACTTAGTTGCAAAGAAGGAAAGAAAATTAAAACATATATTATGAAGAAGAAAAATGTCACCAAAAGATTAATAGATATTTAAAGGTGCTCTGGTGGCTCATTGTTTTTGTTTC
>OMNN01025282.1:0-12325 GCA_900302755.1 Chromis chromis
TATACACCGATCAGGCATAACATTATGACCACCTGCCTAATATTGTGTTGGTCCCCCTTATGTGGTCAAAAATGCTCTGAACCATTGGGCATGGACAAGAGGACCTCTCAGGGTGTCCTATGGGGTCTGGCACCATTGGAAAGGATCCAATGATCCATTGGCAGTGGATCCTTTGGGTACTCTGGCTTGTACAGTGGGGCCTCTGTCAATCAAACTTGTTCCACTGCATCCTGTTGATGCTTGATCAGAATGGGGTCTAGGAAGTTTGGAGGTCAAATCAACATCTTGGGCCATTGTCATGTTCCTCTAGATGTTCCTGATTGTTTGATGTTTTTGCCATGTGGTGGGGTGCATTTTCCTGCAGGGGTAGGCCAGTGACATTTGGGATTGCCATTTGCATGAGGGAGTGTGCTTGTTCTGGGACAATGTTTATTTGGGTGTCTAAGTCTCATCAACACGGATGTTAAAATCCAAGGTTTTCCAGCAGAACACCACATAGTACCAATATGATCAATGTTATTCACTGCACCTGTCAGTGGTCATAATGTTGTGGCTGATCGGTGTGTACCTCAACATTCTACTTGAGTAAATATATTTAATTTCTTGAACTGAACCCGAACATATTTTGCATTTTTCAAGTGAACATTTCTTTAAACAGACCAACATCTATCAGTTGTTTTCTGACTTGTCAGTAAATGAAACATGAAATCAAAGACAACCTGTAGGCTTACAGACAAATGATTGAATGGCAAATGATTTTTTCAGGTTACTGCGGTCTGTTTCAGGTCTGTTTCTCAAGAAGTATCAGCCCTATAATTAAATCTAGTTTTGTCAGTGGCGTGAAGATAACATTCAGAACAAGGTGTAATTTACCAGGTTGATACAACCAAACACTGTGATCAGATATGGTGTTTTACCTGTTATTCAAGTACAGATCAACTTGTCCTTAGATGTACATTCAACTGCACTAGTTGTTTTTAACCATGCATTTACACAATCAGCAGACAAGGAGCAACATTATCATGAATGTGGCTCCCTCTCAAAGTAATATTCAATCTCCATATTGCTCTGTCTTGGTCTCCACCACCTCCTGAGGGATATATCTAATTCTTTTGGTACTGAAAGCTTGATTATGTTCTCCAGGTAAGCACCAACTTTATCTTTTTGACTCTTGGTGCTGCTGTGTAGTGGGTGTATCAACACATTATTATGGAAACGGCTGCCTGCTGTGTCTGGAAATGAGGTCGATGAGAGTAAATTAGAACAGAAAAGTTGCGGGCTGTAACACAACAACATTGAGCTAAGAGTTGAGAAAAAAAAGAAAGTAACTGTGATTGGTTGGTGAGCCCTCTTGAATGACATGTAGTCATTTGATCTGTTGTTAGTATGAATACTAATTTCTGATGGTTATATATCTTCATCGGTGTAAGAATGTATTTACAGGCTTCATACTGAGGGTTTCTTTTCTCTTCCCTTTCACATATCAAGAAACCGGCACCTCATTCTGAGAGCTTATTTGTCGTCTGGGTGGGAATCATCAATCAGTTAGTCATTTATGTAACCTCTCATTGTATCAGATGAGATATTAAAGCTTTTCATTTCCCTGGAGCCCTTTCAAGGACACCACAGAGGACCCTGAACCCAATTTTGGGCTTTGGGGAAGCGCTGGTCTGGCCCACAGCAGCCCTCCCTGTCTCAGGCCGGGGTATGGCTCTTATTAGTGGTCCTTGCAATAGCAGCTTGGGGAAGCCTTTTGAAACCTAATATGGTCTTAAATCAGATTTATAAATGTTTAGGTGTATTATGAAAAACACACACGCCGACTGCCTCGGCAAAACCAGACTCTGTTTATGTGTATGTGTGAGTGTGTGCGCCTGAGAGCGACGGAGAGTGAGTGAAAGCTTTCGGGAGACTTGTGTTGGTGAAATAAGAGCGAAAACGGTGTGTGTTGTTTGTCTGTGCCCTCTCTCTTTCTGTGTGTTTTTTTTCCTTGCCCTAATTCCTCCAGTGCGACAGCGTTTCAATAAACAGCATACCCGTGTAAAGGGAACCAGTCTATACATACACACACTCGGGCAGTCAGTTCATATTGCAGTATGTATACATTGTGCACCCGTAGTTAAAACAGATTGAATGACAGCCAGGAAACACGATAAGCTTTTAAACTGTGATGATGGAAAGAGAAAATAATTTCATCCCACTTCTTATTTTTCCCTGTTTTTTTTTCTTTACTGGAAAATTTGCTTCCCAATAATTCTCAGCAGCAGGAGCCCTATGCGTTATTTCCTTGGTGCCTTTACAGTAGGAGTGTTTGTGTGTTTTGGTTTCTGTTTGTTTGTGTTTGTGTGTTTGTGTACGCTTGTATGTATGTGTGTGGGCTCATATGCTGTGGGGCATTCTCACGCTCTGTCCTACTGCCACACTCACTAATTTGGCTGAGCAAGAGCGCGAAGAGACACACAAATGCAGATCAACACACGTACACTTAGTGGGTACACACTGATGTTTTTTATAATGAAACTGTATGCTTTCAAGATTGTGTTATCAACACTGAATTACATTAAGTTCTATTAATTGAACTCAGTTTTATTAATGAACTGACTGGTAATCTCTGTTTTTTTTCTCTTTCTAGGGATTTGAACAGAAACAACATCACCAGAATCACTAAAGTGGACTTTTCTGGCATCAAGAACCTCAGGATTCTGTAAGTTTGCTTCTTTTTTCAATTCACTAATGTGCTTGCTACAGCAAGTTTGTTAATTTTGCACCAAAAACACTGCAAGATTTGCTCACATTATTAGTCAGAGAAACTTCTTAGTGCAATTTCACTGGAGGTTGCAACACATTGTCTTAAAGTTTCCGTAAAAAAAACTGCCTGCAGGGTTACTGTGCAGTGAACTGTAATAAATTGTCCTTTTTGGCCCTCCTGAGCCCCTGTAGGACAATGTTACTGTATGTCACCGCAGCATTTTCTGAAGTCAAACTTTCACAAGGTGCACCAGACAACCCAAATGTGTAAGAAATAGTGTCCACATACAGACATGGATGTGCCATTTACTCTTTCACCAGTACTGATAACATGTTTGCTTTATCATTGTCTAGGCAGGTTGTTCAGCAAGTTCAGATTACCTTCATTTGTTAGTTTTGCACCAAAAACATGGCAAGATTTGCTCACATTATTAGTCAGAGAATCTTTTTGGTGGAATTTAACTGGAGGTTGCAACACATTTTCTTAAAATTTCCTACAACTCCTGCCTGCATGGTTACTGTGCAGTGGAATTAATAAACTGAAGCCTAATTGAAATTTGAAAAACAACCAACCCCAAAAAATAGATGCTTTTGCAAAATGTTTCATGGCTTAAAATGACTTTAAACAAATATTCAAATATCAAGAAAGCAGGGAACTTTACCACTCTTTTTTTGTTCATGAGAACTTATAACTCTTCTTATTCTGTAGTACAGGATACATAAGTAAAGTGGCATATTGCGAGAAAAGTCATGTGGAGTAGACGTTTCTACTAAAGATAGATCCATAAAGTCAGTCATTCCTCAACTTGTTTTTGAAATAGCACATGCTGCCATTTAGGTATGCAGCTAGTTGGATTTAGGTATGCAGTTGAATCCACCAGGTACAGTACCAGCAGGTCTTTTATGTGCTTATTCTCCTCTTTATTTCCTTATCGTGACCTGCATTTCTGTCTTTACAAGGAATCCCATGAACGAAACGCTGCCATGCTGGAGCAATTAAGCAAATGCTATATTTACCTAATGGGCCTGCATATGGCTATAGGGGCAACAAGTCTCTATAAAATAAAGTTTCCCATCCTAATGAGGGCTTTCGGAGCAGGAGAGAATGCGAGTGTCCCATCCAAGGAGTTGGATTTCGCAATTACTGGATATTTACAAGGTTAAATAATAGAGTAATTGTGAGCTGACATGCCAGTAACAAGCAGCGAGACTCCCATTTATTAAACAGGCAACACGAAAAGATGTTGAACCGGTGAGGAAATGATGACATGCAGAAACTAATTTGTGTTCGGAAGAAATCTTGAGTCATAAGAAACAGTAAAAGATGTGACAATGTAATTCTCCACTGTCCCCCACGTTGCACTGAATAATAGTTGGGGAATTTTGTCTGAAACTGAGAACTAAGCTACAACTATGAGACTGCTTTTCTCAAAAATATCAAATCTTGACTTTTGACGTCACACTGTTCAAGCTTGTCTGGAAACAATCCTCTCCCGTGCATGCTGGAAGGTGTTTTTTGTTAAGTGTAATTTCTCCTACACACACCAACTACAAAGAGATCCCCTCTTAAAGCGTGATGCATGTGCGGCCTGAACTAATTTCATGTGTCATAACTGGCGATTCCAACCGTTCTGATATATGCTATCTGCTCAGAAAAGGTCTTGTTTTGGGGCTGGAAAAAGGGGGCAAAAACAGCTTTCTGTGCCAGACTGAGAAATTTTCCATTTCAAGGCAGAAATTGCTCCTAAAGATGACATGTTGACTGCAGACTAAACATGCAGCTGTCAGTAAACATTAGAAATGAACATTAATCCAATGTATGAACTTTCCGTTTTCTGTCGTTTTGCCTTTGTGCCAGCGCAATCTTTTATCTCTGGGGAGGGAAAAAAATCAAATGACACGCTGAAATCATCGCTGAGACACTTTCTTGTCTAGCTCGTCATATTTAAATGGCTGCACTCAGTGTGAGAGGAGATGAGCAGTCACACTCATCTCCTCTCAGCTGTCCTAACTGACTTCAAGGGCTCTCTTACTGTTTTGCCTCAAGTGGCTGAAATCTGTGTGTGTGCATGTGTGTGTGTGTGTGTGTGTCACGGCTTTAATAACTATAATCACCGCTGGCTGCATGCAGCTTCCCTCCTCACTCAGTTTTAACCAGACCGGCAGATAAAAATACACTTCCAGCACAAACTACGCTGAGCAGCGGTAATGACTTTCTGCATGTGTGCGTTTGCATTTGTAAGTATATTTGTTTAACAGGAACCTTACTTGTTAGGACCATACTGGATTGTAGAACTTCAGTGTCAGTTAACCTTCTGAAACCCAAACAATATCTGGGCCTTTGTTTACTCCTGTCACATTTTTACTTTACTTTAAGTCCTGCACCTCTATGGAAACAGCACAACCATATAGGGAGAACTCAAAAACGTCTTCTGTGCAGTTTGATGCAGTTATAATGCCATAAATTGCAAAAACAGAAAGTTAAAACCTTAATTATTTATTTTACAACAATTGAAAAAACCTAGTATCAACATGTGCAAGATCCACCTGAGCTACCGAAATGGAAAATATGTTGCTTTACATACTATAGATATTTTACTATGTATATTTTTACATTTGTTTCCTATGTGTGAACACAGCCTGTGGTTCAGCTGAAAGGTCACTGAATTTTTGTCATGTGACTGTTGGTTGCAGCTGAGTCACTAATAGCTTCCTGGTTGCTGTGAGGAGTGCAGCATTTATTGTTTTTTACAGAATCTGTTTAGATCAAATGGTTTATTTTTAATGAGTCCTGTAGAAAAATCAATTTTGATGAAATATTACAATTTTAAGCTTGAATTTTCCAGTTAGATGGTACATCCCAGACTGTCAAAAAGGTGAAAATCTGAAGGTTTTTCCTCTTTTCATGGCTTCTTTCTATGATAAGAGGTGTAATTTTGGTGATACTTCTTTCAAAGATAGCATGTGTTTCAAACCTACTGGTGGGTTTTTTGGTTCAGAGGGTTAATAATCTTGCGTGTTTGAGCAAAACAGAAAAAGGGAAAGAAACATGCAACTGTTTGCCTTCGGTGTCCATGAGACTGGGTAGAAGGTAAAACAGCTGTGTGTGTGTGTGTTTGCGTGTGGCGGGTCCAGCAGCTTGTTTCATGTGGTCGGTGATAAACTGCTGTGACATTTCCCCACTCTAAATCTCTTAAAGAAATTGGGAGGAGATTGCTTGGGAAAGAGGAGATAGTCTGAGAAAGTACACTTTAAAGTGCACACGCACACACCTCCCCCCCATACACACACACATTCTTACATTTGTATCAAGGGATGAACAAATGCACACACGGGCACCATACATGGTCACCTTTAGCCTTATCTTTAGTCAATCGGGTATTAATGTTATTTACCAGACCTCTGTGTCTAACTCTCACACTCCATTTCTCTCTCTCTCACACACACACACACACAAGTGCCTGGTTCTGTGATTCCTGGTCATTTCAGGCATACATGCCTCCCATGGGAAAACTTTGCATGTACTTTAGCGCGTCTAACATTCTTCCCAGGGTAAGGCTGCAGGAAAAAAAAAGTATAACTTCCAAATGCCCTTGCTTACGTACAAGCTACTAATTACTTATAATTCCTCCTGTTGAAATGCACGTCTGCCGTCACATATAATCTGACTTCTGTTAAAAACATCTCAACAACTAAATGATCTGGTTACACTTCAACATCTCCAGTGATCACAGAGTACAAAAAATAAATAAAAAATACGCTAACTGGACTCATTTGTTGGCATTTCAAATCTTCCAACTCTGACCTCATGAAAGCTCCGAAATCAGACCGTCGGCTGTAATCTGATTAAACATTTAGCATCATTTTGGGTTCATCCAAAAACTTGTAATCCTATACAGCAGTGTGAAGACTTTAAAAGAAATCTGCGCACACAAACGCAGCTAGTTTCTCTAGGCACACTACATGCGCAACGCTTAGCGTAATCTCTTTGGCAAGCCGCGCTTTGCGAGATCTTTTCCAGATTGCGACGAAATTGGGTAATTCCAAACAAATTTAGATGTAGGTGAAAACTTGTGCTTGATATTGAACATTTGGCTCCGGAAAGTTAATGTGGTTTCACCCATTGTGTGTAAACAACAAGTAAAGTTAATATCCCCTGAAGTATTTCCTTATTTCCTTCCTGAGGCCAAGTTCTGGCAGTTTGATATAAGGTGGCGTGACATCATTGCGCTTTTTTATAATGGTTGCTAAGACTTTCTAATAGGGTTGAATGAAAGAGTTATTGGACACACCAGTCCCACATGAATTCAATACTTGTTTGCTCTCTTTTCCCCCATCTCCGTGGATGACTAATGCCTGATACAGGCCGATATAAAAACAATACCTCATCCGAGCGATGTGCCAGCATCGACTCCCATGTGTTTGGCCTCCTTTGCTATTCGAAATGTTTTTCACTAAATCAGCTTGCGGTTGATCTCTCATTTGGACAAATAAACTTTGATAGTTATTCAAAGTTATGTCTTGATTTAGCTTTCGCCGGAGCTTACAGGATATGCCTAGGACATAGAAAACACAGCTACACTGGAATAAAGGTGCAGGATTCATCTTGTTTGGATTGTAAATTATGATGGAGTACGAATGTGCAAATGCTTACGTGTGTGTGTGTCTGTGTGTGTTTGGGGATTCTTTCCACCAGTGCATGACTCCTTACCACCGTTTATGTTTTACATGTTTACACACTCATCTGATATTGCTCATTAGCGCTGGGTGTGCATGTCCATGAATCTCCTGTACAGCATGTATTTACACCTGTCACCTTGTGTTTGACTTTGTTAGCTAACAGTTTAGACTTGTTTCTCAAACTGTGATTGCAGTCTGTAGCACATTTGCTGTTGTTTATGAGCTGGTTTAAAAATCACGTTCATTTTTTTCAAACCCATTTTCACTGAATACTTAGTGATTCTTAAAAAAAGATGTGATTTGTTGAAATAACTTCCTCCTGTAATTATGCACTCAAAAGTTACTTTTTCTGTTGCAAGAAGACTCTTCTTTTTTTGTAATATATGAAGAGAATAATAATATAGGCTTGCTTTTATGAGAAGTTTATTTAGGTTTAGTGTTCTATTCTGTATGTATGTACTATTTACCTGTTTATTTTATACGTTCTCTCTTGCTTTATTTTAATTTTAGCTGCCTAGTTCTTTGGTGTGATGTCATCTTTAATTCTTTCATTTTTGCCTTTTAATTTTTAACTTTTAATTCTTCAATTTGTAACCTGCCTAGTTCCTTAGTTTTCATATGCGTTCTAATTTTACTTATCATCATTTTTACTCCCTATTCTATTGACTGCTCTGCCTTGTCTCCTTATGCCTTATGTCTTGCTTGATTGTCTCTGTGTTTGCATGTTTTGACCGTCAAAGCACCTTCTGAACGTTCTTAAAGGTGCTATATAAATAGTTACTATTACATTCGCCAAGCGCGAAGCGCGAAGTTTTTGCTGGCGTTTGTCTGTCTGTCTGTCTGTCTGTCTGTCTGTCTGTCTGTTTGTTTGTTAGCAAGATAACTTGAAAAGTTATGAACGGATTTTGATGAAATTTTCAGGAAATGTTGATAATGGGCCAAGGAACAGGTGATTAAATTTTGGTGCACCCCCTCGCCCCCCGCTCCCTCCCCCCGAAGTATATTCGTCATTAATTGGACCCGAACATCCATCACAGCGGCTCAATTTTTTAGATTTTAGCGCCTCTTTTTTTAAAAGTATTTTTTGGGGAGTTTTTCCCACTTTTATTGATAGAGAGAGAGACAGGGTGAAAGGGTGTATAGAAGAGAGTGACATACAGCAAAGGGTCTTGAGTCGGACTCGAACTCATGACCGCTGCTGGTGACCTGTGCCTACATGGTAACGCCTTAACTCAGCGAGCTAGATCCATTCTTACCCAGATTTTGTTTTATTAATATTTGCATTTTTAAGCATACAAATGCCCTTTTCATTTTTCAGTAAATAGGTGAGAGGATAAGTGAGCATACATCTGTGCATGTGCAGATATAAATACATGTGTGCATGAATGCATGTTTCACTGTGTATGTCTGGGTCTGTTATCTCTCATCCAAGTGTACAGTGTTTCAGTGTGAGTCCAACAGATGTGCGTGCATTTGCATGTGTGTTTATGCAGCGAGCCCCTATGACATGCCGTGGATTAATGGCTGAAATACAGCTTCACATCTAAACATTTTCTTTGAAAGAGTATTTAAAGGAGGGTCATGCCAAAACAATTCAAAGTCCACATGGCAGGCCAGACGTTGTCTCTTTTTGATACGACTTCTTTAGCGTTCTTTGGCTCTGCGTTTCTTTTTATATCCCGCTCACTCAATCCATCTTGTCATCCCTGTCTTGCTGTTTTTTGCATCTCTTCTTTTTCTCTCTGCCTCTTCTTTTCGATTCAGTTGTTTTAACCCTATTTTCTTCTCCCCGTCCCCCTCCTCCTCCCCTCCTCCCTCTCAGGAGATGTCACTCTTAACATCCTCGGACAGAAAATCTAAACACGCATATCAGTTGAGATGTTCTCTCTCTCCCTTGTTTCTGTCCCATCTGGAAAACCTTAGTGTGCCCCCATAACATGACAACAGACACAGGAGAACAGGGGAGGAAGGAAAACAGAGAAATATGTGTTACAGTGGGAGTCCCGCTTGGAGTTGATGGGTTGTTAGTTATTTGTTTTGGATCGCTGAATTGTCCATTTGTGAAATGCATGCATGTTACAAACTCTTTGAACTGTTGCTTCACGCCAGATTCATTTGTTCGGTGCACTGATCGCTTGTTTATACAAAAAGTACAAGTGTCTCTTTCATTGTTTGCGTTGGCCAGAAAACATGTTCCCATCTACATGACTGCTTGTCAGTGTGATATTTAAATCAAATCATTTTAAAGACATGCCGACTGCAACTGTGTAAAGTCACTCATATCATTGCCTCCTTTTAACATTCACTACCCTACACTAAACAGTCACATACTATGTCTGCTTTTGAATCCTGCATTTTTAAACTACAAATGCTGTCTTTTCTCTCTCTGTGTCTCTTTATCACTATAGTCATCTGGAGGACAACCAAATCAGTGTTATCGAGAGAGGAGGCTTCCAAGACCTCAGACTGCTGGAGAGACTGTGAGTATGCCATGTTGCACTGCTACCTGTGGAGTGTGAGTGAGAAAACTAGGCAGTGTAAACTAAGCAGCTGATGCAGAAAGAAGGTATTTTAGGAATGTACAAACTCCACCAGGATGCACACACAAAATATGCATCCATAAACATCCATCCACGAACACAAAGTCACACATATTTGACGTACTACTGCTGTTTTTTTTTCTAGAGGTGCACATGCCTTTGATTTACTGCTTCTTCCTCTCTGTTCTGTAAAGCGCACTCACACAGAATGTACCTGGTTGATAAAGTCCATCCAATTCACACCTTGCCATGGAATCTCCCATCGATGCTGCCTTCTTCCCTGTGTGTGTGTGTTGGCGTGTGTTTGTGTATCCGTCAGCTCACACCAAGGCTCTAGTCAACAGAATCGAGGTGTCAGTGTACAACACAACACTTCCCACACACACACCTGCCTGTTTATGACTGTGTGTTGGAGGAATGACGGGCAGGCGACTCTGCAGGAAGATGATTTTGTTGCATGAGACACAAAGGCAAATTAACACATTATTATTTTTTTGCATTTATAAAAAAAGGCGAGCCCAGAATTTCTAAACTTAGTGAACTCGCTGTCTTAGCATTGTTGAATTTACAAGCTACTGTTAATTTTTCACCATCCTTCTGCAATGTACTTTTGCAGTCAAGGATGTTGCAATGTGACTGCAAAGTGATGAATGTTGCCCAGCTTCTTTGGAGATTATATTGATTTGGAAAGAACAGTTTAAGTGTTACAAAAGCAAGAATTGGTAGGAATTGTTTTATGTTTTTACATTTCAAAATAAAAAAGTCACTGGACAACTGGGTGGTATCCTAGCTACAGTAATGGAGACATAAAAACATGACAAAGCGGTTCACTCCAGCCGTCAGCAGGCTTCTCCCACACAGGACAGAGTCTTGAGAGACACTGAGTGACGGCAACATGTGGCTCTAACTGGGAGATCACACATCGGATGGTGAAACTGTGAGGCGATGAGCTGCTTTAATGTTAAAAGGCTCCTTAATACAGTGTGTCAGGAGGGGGTCAGAGGCTAGAGATGAGAGGGTGAGGAGGGAAGATTCACACAAGAGAGGTTATTTCATCAATCCATTTCAAAATATGATGCGGTGCAATTTTAACATAGTCGTTTGTTATGTGCTTTTAATTCACATCATAGTGAGAGAATGACATTTTGCACTTTACCCAAAGTTAGTCTCTGCTTTGGCTAAAAAAAATATCAAAGACAAGAATTCTACGGTAAGAGTGAGGGTCCTAAATTTTACCCTCTGCTTTACTGATAGTGAAATGGTTTTTAAAATGCTTAGCTGACAGGGCCTCTGATGTTGTGTCTGCCGGGGTGGAAGGTCAGAGGTGAGAGGTCCGGGTGCTGAGTCTGTGTGATTTATGGAGTCACAATGTGAAAAACATGGAGCTTATGTAGTTACCTCCCCGGGAGATAACATTCATTTATGTCAGTATGTGAGTTATAAAGTCATGGGTGAAACACTGTGAAATGTCAGACTGTAGTGATGCACTGCTTTAGTGCTGTGTGTGAATATAATAAGTGGATTTTCTGAAATAAGATTTGTTTTTTGTTTCGTTTTCTTAAAATATTAAACCCAGTAAGATTATTTTCCTTCAGTTTCCAAACCATTTCTCCTGGGTTTTACTGTGAATCTGACTAATAAGGATAATTTTCCAAATATTAAAAATATAGTGCCCATAGACTTGCGGTCTGGTGTGATTTCAGAGGTTCCAAGTAGAAAAAAAAACGATAGATACACAAAGGATTCTTCTCTTACAAGCCATAACTGTGTCGTGAGCGAACGTCTTAAAGTGACTCATAACGGTAATAGTAGCTGATCATGTGCTTTGCTTTTGGTACCAGCAGTTATTTTCTAGGAGCAGGGGTCAATTATTTCAAATGGTGGATGTCTCTTTTTGGCCTGCGTTTCTCTTTCCATCGGCGCACACAGGAGTGAAAGTCAGGGTCTTATTATCATTATCACTGGGGTTCAAAGGTTGGTGTCTGTGTCTTCTCCGGCACAGATTCTGCCCGGCGACCCCGTGACCCTCCACCCTCCTACTTTTTTTCTTTCCTCTTTCCCTTCCACGCCTCGTTTCTCAGCCGAACGCTTTGGTAGCCTGATAACACTTTCACTCCCTCTGCTCGTCTGTCCTCATCTATCTCCGCTTTAACCGACCCCACCTTTCTGTTGCACACATGCGCACACACACATGGAGGCACATATTTCACTCTAAAACACTCCATCTCTCAGCTGCTTTTCAGTCTCTCCATCTTCTTCTGCCTGTCATTCCTAGTTCAAATATTTGCCATGTGTTCATTTCATTCAACTTACTTAAACACGGAATGATAGTTTAAATGGAAAATATAAGAAAGAAC
>OMNN01025293.1:0-11320 GCA_900302755.1 Chromis chromis
GTTGATGATAATATCTATGTTTATCTTCATAAAGATGAACATCTTTATGAAGATAAACATCTTTATAAAGATGTTTATAAGGTCCGCGGAGGTCCGCGGAGGTCCACGTTGCCCACCGCTGGCACTTCCGCATTTCCGCGACACAATTGTACCGGATTTCAGCGCAACAGTGTGTGTGTGCAAAACTTCCGTGTGTCCCGGGATTCATTCCAATACATCTGATCAGACCAGAGACGCCGTGGAGAAAAAGGACACATATTATCACTTTTATGTCCTTTTCCATCGCTGATCGCTGGTCAGAGCTTCTGTGTCCCTCTGCACAGCTGATAGCCGCACACGATAGCCCCGCCCCCTGCTCCCGAAGCACTCGGTTCTTAGCTCTGGCCCAGCAAGGAGTTGGTTCTTTCTAAGAACCAGTTTTTAGCACCTGGAGCCGGTTCTTCGGCGGTGGAAACACAAAGAACCGGTTCTTAGTAAGGAACTAGCTCCGAACTACAACTAGAACCGGTCGGTGGAAACACGGTAATATAGTCACAAAATGAACACAAACCTGAAAAACTGCAGTCGAAGCGTCCAGCTTCTGGTCCTGGACAGCCTCGGTAGTCCTCCCTCTTTTCTCCCGCCTCCTCAGTCTGTACTTATCGTCGGTCCAAAGCGAGCTCTTCTCTCCCCAGCTTCATAATTACAAGATAAAGCATGTTGAATTCCTCTTAATTAGGACCTGCGGGCAAAGAGAGAGTACGTTATGACACAAAATTATTCCAAGGCCTGAGGGCAACGAGAGGCTACCGTGTTTTAGCAAAAAATAAATAAATAAAAGTGGCAGATGTGGAACATTTACAACAAGACATTACATTTGTATGAACATATTTACTATGGTGGGAAAACATGCAGAACGGTCTGTATTATTCACACTCCATGAAACTGCAGGTTAGAAAACCAAAGCAAAGAAATGGCAGGTCAGGTGTAATTCATCGCTACAGGATAAGCAAGCCTTCTCACACTGGATTTATTGATTTAATGCACTGTTATTATAAAAATATCAAAAAGAACTAGCCGAGTATGATATGATTTACTTTCTCAGCTACCACACCTGCTACTTGTCAGCTGTTCCTGTTGTTTCCAGACACCTTGAAGCTGCCAAAAAGCCTCTTCTGTCTTTTTCTGAGTGATTTCAGTCATATTTCATATACACAATCAGATACAACATTAAAACCACCCGACTAATCTAGCAGAGGTCTCTCTTGTGCCGCCAAAACAGCTCTGACCTGTCGATTTCTATCATATCCAGCATTAAGGTTTTCCTGCAGTAGCTCTTCTGTTCACTTGCTGCCTAATAATTCCCACCTGCCATTGTAACAGGATGATCAATATTATACACTTCATCTGTCAGTGGTTTGAATTACGTGGCTTATTCCTGTTTGACAAATATCAGCAGATGTCCTCCATTTAAACTCACAAGTGTTTCTCAAATTCACAGAAAGCCGTGTTTTTTTAAAATTGCAAACAAAAACAGGCTTTTCTTAACAGTTTAAAAAGGCTCATTTGTGCCAAGATGCTGAACAGTTGATGTGTCTGTATAGTGTCTCATCAGGTAATCCAGTTAATCCATCAAATGAGATGGTCATGCACGAGCACACTGCGTAAATATATATCCCTTTCGAATTGTTTATATTTTTGTTGACTGCGTTTGAATTCACCAGCATGTCTGTGGGCTGTTCTCGGCTATTTCCATGTTGGCAGGAAAAATAGTTTGCAAAACTCGAGTTTCAAATTTTGAAAGCTGACATGCATGATATTTCCAAGATGAAAGCTTTTAGTCTGTCACCATCTGAAAAATCCAAGGGAAAAGTTCGAATAACAGCATCAAATATGGACATGTAGATATATATTGGATCTCTGGACTGCCTGACTTCATCTACAGCTTGGGGAAAAACAACAATAACAGGCTGCCAGTTATTACACTGGAGAAAGGTCAACTAGTGTCATTCTTTTGCTTCTTGTCTTTTCTTTTACTTTGTGTAATATTAAGTAAACAGGAAGGGCCATGAAACTCCTAATGGTGGAAAGAAATGCATCGTTCTCCTTCTCTTCTTTTGAAACTGGATCCTTTTCATCTTTTTGTAAATGAATGGCCAGCAGACAGCGGCTTTATCAAGCTCCTGTTTGATCCATTAGACTTTATAGCTGTCGTTGTGTCCTCTACAGCGCTCTAACTGTTGTCCACACATCTACTTCCCTTTGCCGTTAGCTTTCACATGTCTGCGAACCTCGAGGAGGGGCAGACTTTATAGATTTCCCATCGGGGGTTTATCTTCTTGATCACTGGGCCGGGATGGAGAAGACAGCCGCTTGATTTATTCTCCTCCTCCTGAGTGAGGCAGCGGGACAAGGACACGATGACCTGTCTGAGACTCTGCCACGGATAAGGCTGCATGCGTCCGCCTGTGCGTGTGCGTTTGAGTGATGTTCGTTCCAATGCGTGAGCGTTTGAGCTAATGAGTGATGCTGGTGTCGGCTGGTGTCGAGGAGACTGATACCCCGGCTCAGGTCTTCCTCATACCTCAGACTCTCTGAGAGGCCTGTTTTGACACTTAGCTGTCATTGTTTGAAGCTGAGTGATGCTCAGATGTCCCCTGATTTATAGCAAAGACACTTCAGTGAAGGCTGTGCTGCATAAACCAAACTTCAAGTTGAAAAACAACTGTAAACTCTTTTCTCATCTTATCAGACAGCAGGATCTAAAATCTGTTCACTGGCATGTTGACTCAAGCTGCTGCCATTTCACGGCCTTATGATACCGATGTACTCAAGTATGTCACTTCCACTTTCATATTATGCCACTTCGCACTGGCATTTGCTGATTATGATATGCAGATGCTTGTATTAAACAGCTCATCACTCATGTTTCATTGGTCTACCAGCATATCGCGAGTGCCACTCTAGTTTTTGAGTCATACGTCAAAGTGACTAGTGCTATGACAGCATGCCACTCATGTTTCAGCGCTGCCTTCTTTGCTGTCTGCTTCTTCTTTTTTTTTTTTTTAAGCATTTTTGCCTCTATTGGATAGTTTAAAGAGGCAGACAGGAAATATGGGGTGAGATGAGGGGCATGTCATGCAACACAGGTCCCTGTCTGGAAGCGAACCACAGTCTTTGCAGTTATCAGCTTCTGAGAGGCTCCATGTGCCACTTTTCACTTTGTAAAACCCTTCAGTAATGCCACAGAATTATATTGGCTTCTCTCTGTCACAGAAGGGGTCTCTGAGGAGGACTGTAAGGTGCCTTTTCATCAAGTCCTCATTTGGACAGATGTCTTTTTCTGGTCAGAGGATCAATATGGTAAAGTCCACAGAACTTTAAAGGGATAACTGAAGTGATTTAAAACTCAAGCTGAAAATGTTTTTAACAGGGATGTGTCATGTGCTCCTTAGTGATTATGTGTCTCTTCTTTACTTATTCTATCAGTGAAGACATATTGTGTTTTGTGGGTGTCTGTATGTAGTTTGTTGAGCAAGTATTTTAAAGGCACATTCAAGGAAGGGCAATGAAAATGAGCTGTATGCTGTAAATAATCATGTTGCTGTCATTGGTGAAGCAAAGTTATACCCAACAGATGACACAGAGAACAAAACATAAGAATGTTTGACAAAAAACGCTACCACCATAACAATGGACCAGATATCTAACTTTAACTTCTATTTGTTTACTGATATAATATGAAAAGTGGTATATGTTGGTGGAAAAGCCATGACATATTGTATTCTTGTGCCATATGCTGTTCACTCTGCAGCAGCAGCATTAACAACTTTATTTCCCTGTGGCTCAAGAATGTAAATGAATCTGTGGTTTTTCTGGAATCACATACTGCCGCAAAATGAACACGAATATGTAACACTGCAGCAGACTTACCACGACTCCAGGTCCTGCCCAGACTCACAAGCTTTCCTCTCCCTCCTCAGAGTGACACACCAGCACATGACGCTGAAACAAGAGTCGCATAATGTGCCAGGAAAAGGTGTGAAGTGTTATCTGTTAGTGAAGCCGGTGTGAGAAGCTGTTTAGTTGTTCGCAGCAGCATCATAGCATAATAAGGAGTGGCATGTATCAATAAGAAGCCTATGAGAAATTGTATATGGCAGTGGACAGACAGATTATAATATAAGTGGCATACCATCAACCACTTTTCGATCTCGGTGTTCAGTTTCCATGAACTACATTCTCTATGCGTTTTCTGTCTTTTCAATATCTTCTTTTTTTGGCTTAGACACCCCATGTTTAGGTCAGTCCTTGGTGCAGCCACATTTCCTCTCCAAAGAACCGAAACAAAACTCCAACCTATTAGATCTACTTTGACACAAACAAATTTCTCAGCAGGATATTTAATTTCCACAATCCCATCCTCTCATAAGTCAAGTCCTTTTAGCAATGATACGGACATGACATCCAGGATATATTCCTCTGTGGGTCTGTCTGTGGCCTCTGTGGAAGATTTAAATGCTGCATTTGGTTGAGTGAAGGGAAACATGACAGCTGTTACTGAGTAATAAATGTCTCCCTGATGCTTTCCTGATGTTTACCTGCTGACATTTCCTCTTACACAGAAAGACCAAACTGAACAAAAATCCATTCATGATTCAGTTTACAAAGTCATAAGGTGTCTCCTCCCGCTGGTTTCCCTCCAAGGTAGACGTCTAATTACACTGATCATCCATCGACAATTATAACAGTTGTATTGAGCTGCAAATGAAGGGGGGCACCATGCTGTGTGGAAAACATGACTAACAATGTTAACATTGGAAAACATGTTGGTGGGGGGACTGAATCAAAGAAATCTTAGTGGAAACTGGGGGCATAAGAAGAATACAAATGAGGTTTGAGCTTGAGAGGACATCAAAAGGCTCCGGAGCTCGTGTAGTAGCGCAGAGAGGTTTTTATTTGATAAACTTAGCAGGGAGAGTTAAGAAGTGTGAGCTGTGGGAGTGTTTGTGTCCCAGTGGACTTACTTATGAATACACCTGGGAAAGAGCAGAGGAACAGCACCCTACGTTGCTGTTAGACCTATAAAAGGAGGGTCTTTTAAGGTAGAGTCAGGTGTTATCTTGTATGTGTTTGCGGGTTAACAGCTCTGCTCTGCGGTGTGTTTGTTTACAATCGCCATTGTCCGAAGGTCATGGATCAGGCAACGCAGTCTGAGTGTGTGTGGAGAGACTGACGGAGAAAGAAAGAGGCAGAGGGGACGTGTGTTGTTTCAGTGATGTTCGCCGTCACCTCAGCCACCCATTAACGCTCTTCCTCCCTCCGAGCTTGCCGGTTACCATGGAAACGGCTCTCCGTGCTGCTGCTTCTGCTGGCAGCATCCTATCACTCTCACCGTCCTCTGCAAGAGATCGCCAAGACGAGCTGCTCAGGATCAGCAGGGTCCTTCAGGAGCTGCAAACACAGGACATGCACTCCGGGAGTTGGTGCAGGTTTAAGGTGTCTCCATGGCAACGTGCACACAGTCAAGGCCCGATTTGGTCGATCCCAAAAGCCAACCGCTTGCCTTGGGTGACAACTGGCAGTTAAGGAGAGCATCCCTGGAGCAGTGAAGCATCACAGCTGGATGATAAATGATGGGAAGAGCATTTTTCCTCTTCAAATATAAGAGTGACATTTCAGGCAGCAGCTTTAGTGTTTCTGCAAAACTGTCCTTCTTATTTTTCAGTATCAGTAACCTCTTACCATCCAGTTTTATCCTATTATGTCCTGTCTAAATAGCTAAAATTACTATTTTTGTAAAAACAATCAAGAGCCAGATACTTCTCTCAGGGATTGGTAGAGGCCAAAACAGAGCTGGAAGAAAGTGAATGTGCTTCAAATATTTACCAGATGTGTAAATAATGAGTCAATTAACCCGATTTAAAAGGTCATGATATGTCATTGGTGTGCTTATAGCTTGTTCTCGCTGCCACCAAGTGGTCAAAACAGTCAAATCAGTTGCTAACATATATTCACGCGGGTTGTTTGTTACAAACGTCAGACATGGAGGACAGACAGGCAGACTTAAATAGAACAAAAGGACATCCCAGCATCCTGTCATAACTACGTGGGGGACGTTTTTAACTGATCAAACCGTTCACTGAATAATTCTACTTCCAGATGGTGGAGTACCTCTTACCTCCATAGATGTCCATGCACTCCCTCCTCTGCTAGCCCTGTACCAAGATGGCAGCGCTTTAGGCACGTCCCTCCACAGTCAATGCGACGTCTACGTATATATGTCTATGGTACTCATGTCCACAGGATAGTAAAGACATTCAGTATTGTGTAGTGCTTTATGTTTGTTGAAAAACACACTATAAGTCAGTTTCTTCCTCCTGCTGCAGGAAATAAGCTGCTGTTGAGTGGAAATGCTGTGTTGTGTTATAGCTCTCCTCAGTATCAGTAATAAATCTGGTTATCTGCATTTTCAAACACATTTCTGTGACTGTTCAGGTGTGGCAGGGTTTGGACGTGGTCAAGACGGCACGTAAGATGCTGGGAGAGACCAACCCTGCAGACTCGCTGCCGGGAACCATCCGAGGAGATTACTGCGTGGAAGTGGGAAGGTAAGACACGACAATTTCCCTCGCCATCCAGTGGAATATATGTAAGGAAAACCTCACTGGCAATGGATTTTCTGCATCCACAACAATTTAAAGCAGATTTTAAATACAATCTTAATATTTTGAAGCAACACGTGACATACATTTTCTCTTAAATAGCTTTAGAATAAGGACATTCAAAGCCAAAATTCTGTTTGATTTGCTTAGAAAACACTCCAGATGTTTATTATTTTTATCAGAACAGTTTTTTCTGATTCTGTAGCTGGCTGGCCTATTTTAACCTTTTAAGTCCTAGTGCGTCATCGTTTGTGCTATCAGAAAAAAATCAGCCAATATGGTGTCATTACGGTAATTTCATCCGTGCCCCCCCAGGAATCCGCTGGATGAAACTGCCGTAAAATTACCGTAACTCTTATAACAGGCAGTAAATCGGAAATAACTGCCAGATATTGAAAGTTTCTTCTTAAAAATGGGCACCAGCACTCACAGGACATTTTCTTACCTTTTTGTAATCAAAATAAGAAAAAAAAGACCAGGCGGACATTTTGAGGCTCAGGTCTTAACGGGTTAACTACCAAATGGCCGCTAGTATTATTGTCCAGTTGTTGCTATTGTTCTGTATCCATCTGCTCTACGTGCTGTAAATTGCCCCCAGGAAACAAATCGTTTTTTGAATTGATTAAACATCGTGTTAACAGCCCAGTGTGTGTTTTAAATGATGACACAGTCCACAGAAAACAAGACTATGAACTACTTAGAATATTGAATTTTTATAAGATGCTCATGTTTTTATTAATGGATCGGGGAGATGTGACTGAAGTTGTCGACTCTGCGTTGCAGGAACGTGATCCACGGCAGCGACTCGGTCGCGAGCGCCCAGAATGAAATCTCTCTGTGGTTTCGTCAGAACGAGCTCCAGTGTTGGGAGCACAGCTGCAACAGCTGGATCTACACCTGAAGGTCTGTGGGCTGCATCGACACCGTCCTCCACCAGTGTTCTCTTTACCTGGTGATGGATCGCATCATACCTCAGACAGATGGGGCTTTAGTAGTTTGTAGACGCACAAAGAAAAAGGGTCATCCTGCCTTGCTGGTTTCTTTATTTTCATACGTTTCATTATTGGTCAATCTAGTAAAGTGAGATGACTAAAACAAGCTAAAGTGCACTAAAGGTGAGCAATAACCTGAAACTTGACAGTGTTTGTTTCTGTGTTCATTGTAGTTTATGGTAAGTCCAGGACACTAGTTTTCAGTTTTTAAGCAATAAAATGTTGTGGAGTCACTGTGCTTATGAGATAACGTGTCAGGGAAATGGCTTCGTTTAGATCCACCCGTACTTTCTATTAAAAGGTACACAGACAGGTGATGTAGTGAGGAGGGTTTTTGAATTTGCACAAACAGCTCAGATTCTATTTTATGTAGCTCATCTTCTTGGAAATGAAGCCTCTTAATTTAATTCTTCGAAGCAATTAACTGACAAAAATACTGCCTTGTCTTGTATTATTAAATTCAAAGTCTGCAGGAATGTAAAAACAGATTGCATCACTTTGAACTACTTGAATGTAAAGTTTTCAGCTTTCCAAGAGCTTAAAATTGTTTTCTAATTTCATGCGACGTTCACTTCAGCCTCAGGCCCCGTCCACACGAAGACGAGCCCAGACCTAAACGCACAAATAGTCAATTAGACCCGTGTATCATCCACACGAAGCGTTTTGGGGGTCTGAAAACAATCATTTCTGAACCTTGGTCCCAGAGTGCAAAGATCTCAAAACGGCGTTTACGTGGCGCCGTTGTTACGCCCTTCTTTTTCTGACATGCTTGCGTCAAAGCTCCACCTCTCGATAAATGAGCCATGTTCTATGTTTACATCGTATACAGATTTCTGCGCATGCCTAAAGTCCCGCCGCCAGTTTCCCCTACGGCGTCACAGCGCCACCAACAGGCCTGGCACGTGTCTTACATCGTTTTCAGGCGTATCAAGTGAACAAAGAGACATTGAAGGAATTTTTTTTAATCTAGTTTCTCATGCGCACTCGATACTTTCTCACGAGATAGTTTCCGGCATCAATAACTCAAACATAAACGATGCCTCTTTCCCATCGTTTTAAGGCAGACAATGTGCTACAAGCCCAGTTTGATCAAAAGTAGCTCTCATTCAAGCTGCAGAAATAACATTGGTGTCTATCACCGTGTTTCCACCGAACTGGTTCTAGTTCTAGTTCGGAGCTAGTGCCTGACTAAGAACCGGATCTTTGTGTTTCCACCGGCGTGCTAAAAACCGGTTCTTAGCAAGAACCAACTCCTTGCTGGGCCAGAGCTAAGAACCAAGTGCTTCGGGAGCAGGGGGCGGGGTTATCGTGACCAGCGATCAGCTGTGCAGAGGGACACAGAAGTGATAATGTGTCCTTTTTTATCTTTATAAAGATGTTTATCTTAATACAGATACACATAGATATTATCATCTACTTATTGCGTTTGTTTAACCGCTATGTAATCGATACAAGCTTAGACGGCTTCTGGTGACATAATGGCGTGGAAACGCAAACCGGTTCTTAGGAGGAACGGGGTTTGAACCAACAAAGCGCCGAACGAGAACTGGAACCAGGTTGGTGGAAACACGGTATATGTGCAGCCGGTTTTGCGTGCACATGAGAAACTACATTTAAAAACAATTCTGCCGATGTCCCTTTAGGGGCTCTGTACACATTTACTGAAACAGCTCCATCTTTATGAAGAAAGTTTTTGAAACTAAGTGTTTTGGCTTCGTGTGGACGGGGCCTCAGTTAGCAAACTAAAGTGAAACTGAAGTTTGCTGTTGTCTTGTCTTTTTATAGAGATCCTGCCAGTCATGCTTTTATCAACTGCTATGATGCTGTATGCAAAAATGTCCAAAAACAATAAACCTAATCTTTATAAAAATTTTCATATTTATTGTAAAGTGAGACACACACACACACCACACATCCACCGTAACCGTTTTCAGCACACAAATATGTTTAATATTTAATCCACACAGATAGAGATCAATGCAAGAATTTCCATATCGAACAAAGAGGATGGGCTTTCAGTGCGTCTGGAGATTTACAGTAATCCTCGTAACACGTAATGACTTCACGCCACACCGAACCGTCCGATCAACAGCCAGTCGGATGAGAGAAATGAGTTTGGGACGCGTTTAAACTCAACCCCCCTCCTCCTTTTTTTGACTGGACTCATTCTGGATCACATTATCTTCTGTCACTTTGGGTTCGTAACCACAAACAATCAGGACACTTCAAATAGAGGTGACGGCAAAGATGGGATGTGAAATATGTCGGGTTAGCAGCCAAAAGAACCCTAAGACGTCTGTGCAGAATTTGACAGGTAGTAATTTGCTCATCCTCACTTCAAATTCCAACAAAGTCAAGACATCTTTAACTACAATCTTAAACCAAGACTTCCCCCCTACACAGACCGTAAACACCTCTACTGCATCCGTTACCTCCGTTTAAACAGGATCGATTGGCTGTTAAAAAATCAGATTTCTATTCGGTATTGTCGTTCACATTGCTGCTCGTTTTTTTACTTTTCTTTTTGTGCGTTTGATGCATGTTGGGGCTTCTGGGCTTTGCTTTAAGATGAGGCGGGTTTTATTTTTTTTACAGAACTAAATGGAGGAAGATGAGGAGGGGTAACTTTAGGGGGCAGATGCAGGACAATTGAGGTAAATATAGGAGGATACAGTGTGCTTACAGGGTGAATATAAGATCGATACAGAGGAAGGGAGGTAGTTATGAGGCTGGGTTACAAGGCTCATGATAGTTACAATGCCCTGGGTGGGACGAACAGGATGGCAGGCAGATTACTAGATCAGAGGAGGTACTTACAAGGCATTAAAGTTACAAGGTGACGGGGGGCAGGAGGGGATAGAATAGTTACAGGGGACGATACACGGCTTGGAGGGTCGTTTTAGAGCCAAGAAGGGGGAACTTTTACATGACCGGGGGGATAATTACAAGGTTTGGGTGGCTGGAAGCTTCGGGGGGCGGGGCTTTAAAGCAGATCCAGGTGTCACTCGGGTACGTAAGACACCTGCCAGACGATGATGTGGCTCCGTTCGGCTTTGGACAGACCAGGTTTCATCTGCGGCGCCCCGACGACGGCAGAACTGTCTCCTTCCTCCGTCTCGTCGTCCTCTCCATCGCCTGGGAACGAAACGGATGAATGTTTTTGAAACCTCAAGAGTGGAAATGTTCTGGTCTTTTCTAACATAATGAATGAGGGCTTCAACATGCAATCTGGCAATCACAGGGTGCTCTGCCTTATTATTTATTTTACTCTAAATGGGACCATAATGTACAAAATGAACACGACGCTGTATTAAACAAAGTCCTTAAACTAGCGAAAACTAGGTAAATGTTTACAGATACTATACTATGGCGTTTTTACGACATTTTGGACGACATGCTATAGACCAGTGGTCGGCAACTAGCGGCCCGCGGGCCAAAACTGGCCCGCTGCCAATAATATCTGGCCCGCCAGGTGACATTAATTTATAAAAATAATTGATTTATAATATATACATATATTGTGGCGAGCTGCGTGGAAGAATGACGCACAGACCGAGTTTTGGTCTCGTTTAGCGCGCTGCCCCAAGCAGGCGCTTTTATTGTGACAGAACACAAGAGCTGCATTACACAGCTAACGGCAGGATGGCATTAACTGCGCTATACCAAACACTCATGGTTTTTACC
>OMNN01025301.1:10383-20555 GCA_900302755.1 Chromis chromis
CAACAGTATACCTCTCTAAAACAGTCTCAATAACAACATTACAGCCTTCATGAAGGTAGGATTTGTTGCAGGGCTGTTTCCTTTTAGCAAGGTGTACTTAATAAACTGTAACAGAGTGGATGCGTGTTTTAGAGTTAGTAATATTCATACACAGTTAAAATGTAGAAGGAAATACTTATTTTACTATAACCTAATGTTACAATACAAATGTTATTATGTCATTTAGTCATATGTTTGTGGTGTCACGGTTTGTAATTTTAGATAAAGTGTAAAATTTCTGTAAGATGTTATGCAAAATATTTCCAGTTTGCAGCATTATTAAACTGTATTTTGGTCAAAACATAGCCTAGCATATCCAATTCACTCTGTTACCCTTCACTCTAAATGTCTTGTCACTTCGTTCAGTTACCTCCTTAACAATTACACCTGGCAGGAGGTGTAAACTATTCTCCACATGAGAACCCGTTTATGTGGTGCCACTAATTCTAATTTAGTCTTAGGCTGAGTTTAGACTTTAAAAACACTGATGAGAAGGGGTTATTGGCTCCCCATCTCTTACCCATCTCCACCAGCTCCGAGTCGGTCATGGAGTCCCTGAACTGCGGTCCGTTCTCTGCGGTGGGGGGAGGTGGAGGTGCGAGGTGCTCCGAGTGCTGCGAGGGACTTCCAGGCCACTGTAAATTATCGGCCAGCTTGGCCCTCTCCTCTCTGGCTGTAGGATCATCCCAAACTATCTGTTCACTCTGAGATGGCTCTGTGTTTATGTCCATAGCTGCTTCTCTGGTCACCCTGGAATCATGACAGAACAGCCAGGTGTTTGAAACAAACAAAAAAAAGGTCTTAAACAAACAAATGCAAATAAAGAATATGGCTCTGTCAACACTGCTGATAAAGCTGAGGTTTGCAGGCTGTACTGTTATATAACCAATGCCAGACTCAGATTACAGGAGCTTTAAAAACACATTTTGAAATCAGGTTGCACACATACAGAGAAACTTCACAGATATTCTTCTTGCTAATTTCAGACATGCACAGACTAAACAAATGGAAAATGATGATGCATCACTACAAGATATTAAGATTATCACGCAAGAGGGAGCAATCACCTCACATCATCTCATGGGGAAATTGGTGGAAACAAAATGGAGATTGAAATGCTAATAATACTTTGCAGTGAGAGAAAAACAACAGCAGAAGACTAAACAAGTCTGGAGGAGAAAATGACTGGGAAGAAGCGATCAGCATGGTTTGTCTATTCTTTAGAGAGAATTTAATGTGAGATTTTAACTAGCAGTTTTATTATCTGTAGCTAACATGAGCCTCAAGGGCCACAATGTTTAAAATTGCTTGGCAACAGCATCCAGTGTTTTGAGCACTAGCGCGACAATTGTATGTAATTTCAATTTTAATTTCGAGTGGCCCGATGAGACTGTAGGCACTTTGGAAAGGTTAAATCTGGAAACCCCTTTCATTACCAAATAATGTAGATTGAACATCAGCTCAGACGAGATTGTTTCTCTGATTTGGAGCGGTGAAACGGGGGTAAATCAGCCCCAAACCCATGTAGTCTGAAGCATTAGAAAGCCAACATTGCACCAAACCTTGTATTTTACACAGCAATGCTTCACTACTGTCAACACTAACTCATCAAAACTTAGATATGTCTGGTAAAATTACAGTATTCAGCAGTTCTTTGGTGTCACTAAAGATACTCTCTCAGCTATCCCTTAGATGCTAAGTGATTACTCTGCATTAGATACTATCTCGCTGCTTCATCGCACACACTAAAACAGTGAACAGTCTAAACATATTACATATATTTGACATGCCTCTTATTTAAAACCAATAAAATCCCCACTGTAAATGTTTTATGACATTGCATTAGACCTAACAGTGTTGCAAGCTTCCTTAGATATATTCCACACTTGAGACTTCTTTATTTTTTACATAAAACAGCATCTTCCATACCTCAGAGCCTCTAGAGTTCGTCTGTTATTGCTACGTCCGACTCGGCCGCCCTCAGGTGTGTTGGGGCTCGAGGAGGCTCCTCCTGATCCCATCCGAGACAGTCTGACTGAGGTTCGCCTCCCCGTCGTCAGTTTCGTGGCTGACATGATCTCCTGCAGCTGCCTTTGGAGGTTCTCTCTCATTTGTAGAGTCTCTGAAATATCTGGAACAAAAGATATGAACCGACGTGTTACTAAGTATGAACATGAGCCTACTTACAGCTGGGAAAAGACACTCACCGCTTCTTTCTGCAGTGTCGTTCATTTCGTCTTGATCTACGCTTCCATCACTTACACGTCGAGGGGCTGCAGCTTCTACTGTGGCATTATGATCAGACTGAGAGACAGATAATTAAATGGGGAAAGAGGCATAATTAATGAAATACCACTTTGTTAGATAATATAAACAAATATTAGATACAGCATGCAATTCTATCTTTATACTCACCTTGTCAGCCTTTGCTTCAGCGACGTCTTTGACTTGTGTTCGTGTTAAAGGTGGAGACCTCTGAGAGTTGCTGGGGACTTGGCTCAGGTTTAGACTCATCTTAGGGTTGTAGGTGAAGGGATACAGAGACTCTGGGACGTGTCTCTGCTCCTCAGCACACTGCACAGGTCGACAAGGGCGGCTTGTTAATACACAGACTACATATCTATACACAGAAAGGTATTCACAAAAACTAATTGAATAAAACAGTTACGAGGGGAAACATAATTGAAGCAGAAATGTGTCTCGAGAATTAACATATCAAAGCAGTTTTTCATTTGCTATTCAGCTTTGTTGAGGGGGATGATAATTATTTCTCCCGGGTGAAAAGTGCTAAGAGAATACAGAATGAGATCCTAAATTAAAGTGCATCTTTATACGATTATGTATCTTCTTAAAGACATAATTTCTTTAAAAGCTTGTTTAAGCAATGGAAACTAAATATTTTGCCTAAATCTTTGCAAGGGTGTTACGGTGACTTTGAAGGAAGGATTGGGCTTGAATCTAGGCGGTAATCCTGTTATGGATGTCTTTTATGGATGGGTTTATGTCCTTAGATTGAAGGAAAGCAGCCCAAACGAACTGAGCATGAATGTGAGCTCGTGTATATTAATTATCTGTAGAACAATTGGTTCTGGTTTCATCTTTGCAGTGCTTCCTGCCTTCTGCCCACTGCATACTCGACTCCAGCCCCCTCGTGGTTTAAGAGAACAGATGGGCGTATTTTTACTTTCTACAATACTACAAGCAGCAGATGTGCAATCCATATAATAGATAACTTAGTCATAAATCTAAAACTCTATTGCATGGACAATCAGTCAAATATTTCATACCTCGCCTTAAGCTTGGGTTTGATTTATACTACTGGGATACGTACAGCCTGCAGCCAGTACTGGGAGACCACATGCAGCCCTCTCTCCTTCACTCCTCTGTATTCCCGGGTGTTGTCCCCGACACGACCCTGGTAGATGTAGTGTGTCACTGTATCGTCACAAGCCCACCTAAAAACAAGTGGATAAAGAGACATTTGTACTATCTGCATTCATATTTACAAAAATCAAAGGACAGCTTCATATTTTCCTGGTTTTCTTATAACAATCCTGCTGTGTACCTTATGCATTGTAAAAGGGTAACTGTAATTATTCCTTTTGTCCACACTGGCCATAAAGAGATTCCTTCTTGAAAGCAATTTCAGGGTAATTAATAGGGAGCAATATGCAAAGTCCACTGCAAAAATACATTAAGATAAAACAGATGTAATACCTCAGAAACTACTGTATTTTTTTAGCATGATAAATGCAAAAACACAGCATGAATTCTCTTTGTGCCTCCACACAAAGAGAAAGAGGGTTGAATCAGTCAGAGTGACAGCAACTTCAGAAGATGGTTGCAGAAGGGTATTAATTACAGGAGGATCAATGACGGCAAAAAATAACAATTTTAATGTGAAATCTTTGAAAAATAAACACAAACGTGAACCTATCGTTTAAGTGATGTTTGCAAAAAATGTGCTGAATACCTGAAGTCAGCTCCGAGTGAGGCGGCGATGGCATTCAGTTCACTTTGCATTTTGCTCAGTTTCTTCCCCACACAGATCACAACACCAGCCAGGGGACCAGCTTCTTTCTCTGGAACCTTACATACAAAAATGGTGACACTTTTGTTAATATAGATCTCAAATAGGTTATACACCACACATGTTATATGATATCTGTCAACAGAGTAATGCTAGTGCTAAGCAAATAAAACAATTCAACCTCTGAGAACCATCAATCGGAGTTCTTACATAAAGCTGAAGCTAATAAGTTCTTTTGGATGTGGTGTGGCTTTGTAACCACATGTTTACGATACAGTTGCGACATACTTGCATATTGTTTACCTCCTTCTCAGTTGTTTTTGTAAGCTGTGGACTAGCAGAGACTTCTTGCATTTCTGAGACATTGCGAGCGCTGTTGGCTAAAGCCACTTTCAGGTTCCTGTTGATGACATCAGTTAGTGGCGTCTCCACCCTCTCTCCTGGTTTCGATATCCCACCTGGAGTTTCCAAAGCTCCCAGTGCATCCTAAATAAAAGAAGCATGTATATTAACTGAATTATCCATCAAAGGTCAGTGCACATTTTGCTATAAGTCTAAGCAAATATCTTAATTCTAAGTCCCAACCTTGAAATTGAAGGAGGGCCTGAAGAGCTGGTCTCTGCTGAGGAAACGAGAGGGTGTGTCCAGCTGCAGGGAGGACTCCTTCTGAAGTGGGTTCCTTCTACCGCCCTCCTGGTTTTGTTTAGGGGTGCTAATGTCCTCTTTGGACTTCATTTCTAACACAGAGCGAAACGCTTTGCTCTGAAAGCGACTTAAATCCAGTGGGGTGACAGCTTTACCGCTCTGGACACCCAGCAAGGGGATCTCTGGAGAGGAACGAGCTGGTGGAGGCATGGCTGGTTTCTGGGAACCGCCGACAAAACTCTCTTCATCCCTCTCTGTGGAAGAGCAAAATTGAAAAAGTCAGCTCTCATAAGCAGAGAAACGATGATATATTTAACAAAAAAGTGTCTACAATCACACACTATGAATTCCTTCTGTGGAAATCATTAGGTACTTTAAACTGTACCTTTGCCAAATTTAAAACAACGTAACGTTTGCACAGCGGATGAGTCACAGAATGTATATTTTTACTAGCTACACCTGCAGCAGAGGTTTGTATGAGTCACAGGCAAAAATGGGATTTGGGATTGTTGTGTCTTCAGTTTTTGGACCAAGCGTAGCACTGTAAAAATATGTTTCCCACAAAGTTAGTGTAATGTGGGCAAGTACATATCCACAGACAACAGTAAATTATGTAATAGATAAAGTTAAAAAGCAACCGCCAGCTGGTGCTGTCAAAATAAATGCAGACAGAGTGATCAAAACCCCAGAGTGGAAGCCCTGTTTGCTGTATACCGGTAGTATATCTTAGAAAGATTTTGACACGTTTCTATGTGAAAGCGCTGTGCATACCTCATGTAAAAAACATAAATAGAAGAATGGCCTATTTTTGTTTGCAGAGCAGATCTCTGTGGTCCATACACACCACTTACCTGCTGCAGCATATATTACGAGTTCAATGTAGCTAGCTATGGCTGTAGAAGTACAAATTCTAAAAGTTAAAAGATTCAAAGACACAGTTTATTGTTCTATGATTAATGCTGTTGTAACATCTCGACCATGCACAGAAAACTATGAAATGCGTTTCCAAACACTGGTGTACCAGAGACAGGCGTCTAACCTGGTGAGGGTGGCAGGTCAACTAGAAATCTCTCCTCAACCGCCTTCTGGCCAGTTCGAGCAGACTCTAGTATCCAGTGCATGGTAACAGCAGGAAGTCCCCACTTCTTGGCTGCTTGGTACTTTGTGCCTTCAGGACTGTGCAGCACCAGATGAGTGCTGGCCAGCATACCTTTCTTCTGGTTGGCCAGGCGCACAAAGTAATCCTGGACACTACAGCAGGGACAGGAGAAAGATTATGATTAAAGACCGACAGTTCACAATGGGCAGCAGCACACATGAGGGGAAAAGCTATGCAGCGGAGAGTGAATTGATGCTATAACGTGCGCAGTGCAGGACTATGTCTTAATTTATTTAACAGTGGCTACATCCCACTGACCAACAGCACATACTGCTAGAAAGATGTATGTACGATAGAAAAGAACTGCTTTTACAGTACCTGTGCATGAATAATAATAATCCTGATACCACTAATGTTACTATATTATATATGTGTAAAGAAGGTTCCACTGTATAATTCATAATTATATTATAGAGCACACAAAAACAAAACAATACAGTAGTAAAACAAAAAAGCAAACTAACAGACAACCTAAAAATTTATTTCTTTGAATGGCTGCAGTTAATGACACTATCAAGGCGTAAATCATGACTCTTGGACCAAATTATTCCATCACATCAATTTAAAAACGGTAAGCAGGTGGTCATACTTGGCTCCAAGGTGCTTGGCCAGCTCCACTAAAGACTCCCTCTCTGCTCCGGTGAACTGGCTGACTGAGAGAACGCAATCTTTCAAAGGAAAATGTCCATCCATTACAGGAACGGGGGTGAACAAAGGGTTGGAGGACAGCTGCAGAATACACTCCTTCTCCACACACATGGCCTGAAAAGGAATAAGAGCAAAGCATAAATGTCAAAAAAATAGGAGGCACTGCCACAAAACTATTAATAAATGTGTCTTTTAAAGCAGTGAAATTTAATTGCAGTTGCTTCTTGATGAGACATGAGACGAGTAAAACAACACTTTATCCCCCTCTCTACACAGGTCAAAAGAATAAAGCCTGTCTGTGATCTTACCAGCCAGGTATCAGTGACCACCTCATCCACTGTGGCCTCAACTGAGCAGCCCAACAGCGGCACTACAGCATAGTCAGCCACAACCCGTGTACGGCCCATCAGCACCCTGCCCTCATGTTCCGTCACCAGCATACAGAGCTGCGCCTCGGCCTCATTGCCAAAGCCAACAAAAAGGAAACATTTCCCAAAAAACAGTCCCGCCTCGCTGGCTTCCTGCAGGGTTGAGTTGGGCTCTGGTCCTCTGCTGTGGTTTGGTGCCCAGGGCTCAGGAAGAGGCTCTGCAGCTGTACTGAATGACTTCCTGCTGCTGGTCTCTGCTGCTGGTGGTGGCATATCAACTGGAGGATGAAAGAGCAGTTGTATTAGCTGCAATATATAAAAGAATATAAATGTGAATCTTGTCAACCAGATACATCCCCAGGCTTAAACTGTCTTGTAGAATACCTTAATCCTATACTATTAACACCCAGTAAATCCCTCAGCAACAGTTACGTACTTACCCACTGTGGGGTCGTCATCCATGTATTGTGAGAGCAGATCCTCTTCTGCTCTCTTGTGCCGGGGAGTGCTGGGGCTGGCTACAGGCGGACCAGCTGAGAGCCGGGAGTCGGGAGTGTGACGGGCTGGAACAGATACAGCAGCCGGAGCAGGAGGTAGACAGTCGGGGTGGAGGTAACCTGCTTCTGGGAGTAGACTGCCTTTGGAGAAACTGTCCAGCAGCCACTGCACTGTTACTATGTGGGGCCTGGGAAATAACAGATATAGAATGAGTAACATTTAATCATCTAATAAATGGTAATATTCAACTAGTACTGTAGTGTTCTTCATATCATAGACATTTTTTGTGTAATTCAGCAGTTTAAAAGGTCAAAACAGCCCACATTCTCAACCTATACTATAAATGAAGAGGCTACACATATCATAAAGAATATTAATGGCTGCTGTTCAGACCTATGAGTCGCTTTGGACAGAAAATTCTTGAGGTCCTGGTCCAGGTCGCCCATGACCACATGTGTAAGTTCCTCACTGGGCTGGTTGAAGCGCAGACCTCCTGCAGCGTTCACAAGACGCCGCAGCTTCTCTAGTTTCTTCCCTGGCAGGCCACATAGATATAGCTGCGCAACATTCAGCACATGAGAAACAAAGGCTTAGATTTATCATTTACAAAATCAACAAACTGTTATGGCAATATGGATACTGACAACCAAATCTACAAAAGAAAAGACAGGCCATCTTTTTACCTTACAGCCGTCCAGTATGTCATCAGCTGGGCACACGGTGAGATCCAGACTGTCTATGGGATCTGGAGTTTCCAGACGACTGGTGGTGACATTGGTGACGGCTGTGTCGTTTACTGTCATGCTAGCATTGACAGAAATGTGGCTCAAGCCCAAAAGAGATGGACCCTCTATACCTGAAAAACATATATTAAAGAGGAACACTTTGAAACGCTATATAAGGGACTAAATGTTGTGGTCAACCTCCATCACACCATGAAGAACAAAACTAGCATTTTAAAGGCAGTAAACAACAGATGCACTATCAGTCTGGGGCTCACCTTCTTTCTTGCTGGTGCCCGTAGGGGTGGAAGTGTGCGGTCGGGTGGTTTTTGACGCATTGCGCTCCACAGTGTACCTGCTCTCATCTTGACAGAAGCCTTTCTCTATGCTGTCAGCCAACCACTGCAGAGAGACACAATACACATTCCACTTCCGAGCGCACTCGTACTTTTGACCTGCAACGAAATACAAGTTCTTAGACAGTGTGATGCATTATTAAGTTATAATGTGCTGCACAATTTTCACTGTTTTGAAGCTGTAAGACTTTTATATCTTTCAGAGGTATTCGACTGGAAAAAATGACCAATGTCCTGAAACTGCTGGTGACTCACCTGTTGGATCACTGACTATGAGGTGTGTGCACTCGTTCATTTTGAGCTGACCAGTGTAGTTGGCTCCATGCTGCTCACAGAGTCGCTGTACTTCTTTGCGCTCTGTGCTGGAGAGGCCTGTCACACATACAGTACAGCCACGCAGCACAGGGCACAGATAGTCCTCCATGGGCAGGTCTGTATACCTGAAAAGACTGAAAAAAGGTAGAAAGAGACTTGTTATAGCTTGTGATGTTGACTGGTTAGAGGCAGTAAAGCTTTTTAAATATGAATTCATTTGAATGTTAAAGAAAAGATAAGTCTGGGTGCACTTTTCTACGATTAAACCTATTATTCCTAGGATAAATAAATGTAAAACTATGTACTATTAATGTTAATATCTGGTCTTACAAACAGACAAAGTACATACCTATCTTGTGATCTCTCCCAGCAGGCTTTCACCCATGAGGGCAGCAGGATTGGTTTACCCAGGCTTGCAGCTACCAGGTATTTTTTGCTGCCTACTTCTCCTGCAACCAGGTGTGTGACAAACACATTTAGATCAAGATAGACCCGTCCACCCATTAGTTGCACCAGATCCATCACCTCTGCCTGTGAAGTTAAACATACACATAAAACACTTGCGCAACCATTTTGCTGAGTACAGTTCATCAAGTCAATTCTAATTCCTATGTAGGAGATTGTAATTGGAGCTGATCCTATTCTGACTATGAATATTGATGTTCTAACATTCTAAAATGTTTGATTGAGGCCTACTTTTTTATAAGATCAGATAAGATAAGCCTTTATTAATCCTACAGTGGGGAAATTTGTAGTGTTAAAGCAGCATAAGGGATAGTGCAAACATGTAGGGAATATCACTAGAAAAATAAAACTAAACAAGAAAACATAAATAAGTAATGTTGATACTGTACAGATTCGTCCATATCTGGAAATTCAGATATTGCAGAGGTTATAACAAAGATTGGGCTGTGGGAACATAGGGTTGTGGGAAACATAGGGCTGTGGGAATATAGGGCTGTGGGAACATAGGGCTGTGGGAACATAGGGCTGTGGGAAACATAGGGCTGTGGGAAACATAGGGCTGTGGGAAACATAGGGCTGTGGGAAACATAGGGCTGTGGGAACATAGGGCTGTGGGAACATAGGGCTGTGGGAAACATAGGGCTGTGGGAAACATAGGGCTGTGGGAAACATAGGGCTGTGGGAATATAGGGCTGTGGGAATATAGGGCTGTGGGAACATAGGGCTGTGGGAAACATACGGCTGTGGGAACATAGGGATGTGGGAACATAGGGATGGGGGAATATAGGGATGTGGGAATATAGGCACGCTCCCGTTTAAAATACAGCAAGCCTTATTAAAGCCTTTTAATAGGCCTTGCTATTGATAGACACACAGCCTCGAAGCTGCTAATATGAGCATGTGATAAAGATTTTTATTACATCTAGT
>OMNN01025304.1:0-16551 GCA_900302755.1 Chromis chromis
CACACACCTCCAGCAGCCTTGTGAGGAATAATTTCTGGACCCTGGATAAATTTGCAGTAGCAGGGAGTCTCTATTTACCAGTAATTGCATTTCTCTGCCCTCTTTCAGCCCTGCCTTCAAAAATGTTCTGTGCCTCAGGAAGTTGAAGGTGGCTGGGGAAAAAGCAACAGAACATGTTGTCGGCCTCACACGGCGCTCTGCACAAGTTGACAGCTTATAGGCCAATCTGTACCACGCATGAATACAAGCTGTGTGCGGTACATAACCTGTCAGACAGACATGTTGCATCATCTGCATTTCCTGAAAAACCTCTTCAACCGAAACAGAGTGTATTTAACATGTGCGTCTGCTTGCCATACAATGACTTAATTGATCCATTACTCACCATCACGCACGCAACCGAACTATATTGCAGCAAATGAAGATGTTTCAAACGCAACATCTGTATTCTCCGCAGCTGCCTGTTGGTTTTAAATTATGATAAACGGTCTGGGTGTTTGGTTAATTTTTCATGGTGGAAGGGACTGAGCAAGGCTGGTCTGCTGGCACTGAGGGAATAGGATAAAACGGCCCAGTATCCCTGGAAATTTAGCTCGTGTTGGACGATTCTGAAGAACATAATTTATGTCCAGTGCCAGCATTCAGCGCCAGTATAGGAAGGGTAGATAAGAGACTAGACATAAGGGTGGATGGGTGTATAGTGCGTCTGGATTTCATGTGGGGGATCTAGTGAGCTTTCCTGGCTTCATTGACTTTATTGGCCATAATCATGATCTTTCCTTAATCTGAAGGGGATACTCCACTGGATCAGTCTCTAACAGAGGGGGATTTGCAAGACAGATTTGAATGGTCTGAATTGAAACGGCAGAGGTTGTGATATTCTAACTTCCAATCTATACTATGAGTCTAACTCCCAAACCGCAGGCAGCTGAACATCCTTATAATGCAACCCAGCAGGGTCTTTCATTAGGGCCGCCCTGCTGGATAAACACCCCGGTCTTTCAAGAAAAAATTGGACCATTTACAAAAATGAAATACAACATTTAAGATGCAAGTGTGTTTCTTTCCATCCATCCAAATATGCCCGCATCCCAGCTGACATTAGGTGAAAGAAACGCTCACTAACTAACCACCATCATTGGACGTTATCAGCCTATTACATGGCTGTTATCATCGCACATCCTTCCCTATGGGCCAGTAAGAACCGCTTCCACCTTCCAGTAGGCCACAAGCTGCATTATCATCCATTGTCATCATTGATAAACAGAAACTAACCTCAATAACGTTGGTGACCACTTGCACTCATTTACATGAGTGCATGTGACTTTTTTTTCTTTTTTTTAACCCAAACCATGATTCTTTTCTAAAGCTAACCCTTTAGTTCTGGTGCCTAAACTTGAACAAACACCAACTGAAAACATAAGTAACAAACAAGAAAGAATTAAAGTCAAAATAACACTTGCGTCTAAAAATAATACTACAATAATTTTCTAAAACAGGAGATGGACTGAAGTCTCCTGGCTGATCACCCTGAGGCACAGGAGGTTTAAACCCAGAACGTTCTTGCTGTGAGACGACAGTTGTAACCACTGCCCCGCCGTGCTGCCAATGCTTTTACAATTCAGCAGTAAATTATCCTACATCACACTGCCTTTAATGGAATGGCTTTGACATTTCACAGAACCTTTTGTTCTCTTTCTTGCCAACAGTTATGTGAGAACATCAACGCCACCTGTCTGACTGGTAACTGTGAGGTTACGGCAAGCAGCCAGTTAGCTTAGCTTAGCACAAAGACTGGAAGCGGTGGGGAACAGCTAGCTAGGCTCTGTCCAATGGAAAAAAAGTTTGGGATTGTCATCATGCTGCTGATTGGATTTGGGACTGGCTTTTAAAAAAAAAATGCCTACAGCACTAAATGTCCTTTATGAGTGCCTCTTGACTGGTCAGTGGAGCTCAATTTAGGGTGTGTGAATGGTTGAATATGATGATATGTAAAATACTAATCCTATGTGATGTAGTTCTACACATTTTTTATGTCTTGCTCCATATAGCTTTATGTCTATATGTGTATTTTCAAATTTGCCCTTATGCTATCTTGCATAGTCAGACCACTGTGTAGAGTGGTCTGACTACATCTCACCATCATTCTGCTATCAGAGAAAAAAAGCTTTGGCTCATTGAAATAGTGACAGAGGGAACTGCGTGCAGGGAGGCGAGTACTGCCATTGAAATGGATAATTCTCAAAAAATAAGGAAGTTCTGTCTTGTTGTATGATCCAAACGTTCATTAGAACTTCACATTTTCAGTGTGGTAGCTTTCTAGCGGAGCAGCTGTTGTTGTTCCCTGTGATGAAGGGGACTTTGAAAAAGGCAACACATAAATAGTGATGGGGAAGGAGAAAGCCACATAAAATATGCGACCAGTACTAAGCTTATAGCTGCAATCTACATCTGGTGAGTCAGACTGGCTCTTAGGGGACAAATATAGTTGACCATGAGCTTAATATATGCTCATCCTGGGAAAGAAAAGTGTTGCAAACATGAGAAAGTACTATCACAAAGTATAGCCTCCACTTAATCTACACACAGCCACGTATGAGACACCACATGTACCAGAAAGAAAAAATCAATAGTCTCAAACAGCCACTTGAATAAAACACCAAACTCCGTCCAGCTCCCAGCAGCCTGCGGTTTTTGAAGCTTCAGCCTCCCTACGTCTAAGAAAAGATCTGCTTCTTGTTAGTAGAAAGGCACTACAATGCAATAATGTACTTAGCAGCTTTGTCTGTACAGAGTGACTGCTGTGCAGCCTGCTTGCAAGTGGAACAGATTGCAGTATTGCATATGACTCAAAATGTCCATCTGCCCCCATTATGTGCGCAGTGTCTCTCTTTTTTTAAAATGTTTTTTGCTGCTTTCAGCATTCTGCTTGAAGCATAATCACACATCTCTATCTTGCTTTTGGGCCTTTTTTTTTTTACACATGAACATGCAGAAGGGAGGCACTTAAACACAAACACGCAGGCAGCCACAGTACAACAGGTAATTATTTTGGGAAAAAAATGGAACAAGTGCGTGGGGTGCAAATTGCATTGTGGAATAGCGCCACGGGACGGAGAGATGTCAATTGGAGAGGCTGCCATTTTTATGTACACCTCATCCATTGTTCTCCGTGGTGAATTGCAGGGGGGCAGTGTCACTGTATTTACATGTACCTGTTAGAACGTGGGTGTATTTGTTTGTCTTTGTCAGAGAGGATGATTTGCCCCTTGCCGGAGAACACTGGCTGTGCACAAACTGCCGGTAAATGGGAACATGAGTTTCGCAATAATTCTGAACCCCTCTTGAGAGCGACACCGAGGTGTGCAGAAAGCCTGTCGCCACCTGTCATAACCCTCAAAACAGCAGGTTGGGCAGGAAAAAAAAACCACACACACACAAAAAAAACACCTGCCTGTCAAAACTCTTTTCTCTCTAATTGTTCCGCACACATTCACGGGATTACTCGTTTAATTCTGCTTTATAATCATTTCACATTGTTGCCACTTATTGTTTCCTTGCTCAATTTGTTTGTTTGTGTTCACACTTTGGCAACACAAATGTTCTTTTGTCATGCCAACCAAGCGATTTGTGTTCAAGGCAATTGAATTTAATTTAATTTAAGGAGAGCATAGAGGAAGCGGGGAGCACGAGAAAGAGACGGGGAAATGAAGAGGCACCTGCAAAACGTAGGAAACAAGAAAGCAAAGTGGGGAATGCAAAATTAGGACGGTTTTAGTCATTCTTTCAGGCTATACGGGCAGTGTTTTAGCCAGTGTACCAGACAAAAAATGATGGATTATTCATTTAAAAGGACACAATTACCATATTAAGTAGGCAGGCTTTTAATTCAGGCTACTATATGTGGTTCCTATTCATCTGGAGGTACAATACAATCACAACAAAGCAGCCCTATCACTTTTGTTTGCCTGTGCTTTTTGCCTCACGAGATGCGTTTGATGACCAGGTTGAAGCTTTACACTGTTCAGATTAAGCTCCAGTAATCTTTGGATCTCCCATTCATTACCACGGCTAAGATTATGTTACAGTATTTTTCAATTCCAAACAGAAGACATATTACTCATTTTATCAGCCAAAAACATTTAATTACTTGATGTATTACAGCGGAAGAAGGAATTTGCAGCAGCAGGATTATTAAAATATAAAATGCCACTAACTTTGTGATAAAAGAACACGTCTGCTTCTGTAGGGATAAAGAATACCGCTGCTATCAGAGCTGTCGCTGCTGTTTAAAAATACAGTTTAATTTCCAACATTGCAGTATTTACAGTACAGGTCGGGATCAGCACAGTGGAGATCGGTACCTGTTTTGTGAAGTGTGACGTTCTGCAGACTGGAACGTGTCCAGCTCGGGTGGTTCAAGGCCCTTTGCCCAGCACATAGCGGTGCCAAGGGGCGGCGAGGGAGGCGACTGATCGAATTGGTTTTACACTGGGGTTGTCATAGGTCTTCTAACTTCCTTACAAATCAATACGGGCCTTAAACTGCAGCCAACCGGCTGAAACTGGCTGCAATTTCATCCGAACTCGGGCTCTGTCCACGTTTCTCATCAGTAATGACTGAGTAGTTTGAATTGAGCCAAACGCCCCTGTGGGCCAGAGAACACTGACTCATGCTGTTCGTACACATTAATAATGCATTATAGCATGTAACACAGGATAATTAACTCTGCTGTTAAATACAAGCTCAGTCCAAGTGCCATTCTGCCATGATGCTGTTTGCTGAGAGTGAGAAAGCGTAGGGTGATGACTAAGCCATCCATCTTTGTTGTGAATGATTATAGGCTTTGCACTTGTTGTTTGGTTTGCATTTTGCTTCATCATTATGTCAATTAGACGGATATTAATCAGCTGCTCAGTTATGAGGCAGACAGAACTTTATTTCCTGAATTCAACAATAGTCATTGTAGCTGCTGAATTACGATGTGTGTGGTGTGTGTGTGTACTACTGCAACACCTCCTCGATATAGGCCTGCAAATCACTTAACCCTCTGAACACCAAGTAGTTTCTGGGTGTTTTTTTTTCTCCTGGCACATTTTTACTCACTGTAAGCTCATTTTTCACTGCAATGTAAAGTTCTGCACCACAATGGAAACAGCACAACCACGGCTAGAAGTAGAGAGAACTCAATGTGCAGTATGACCCAGCTATAACACCAAAGATAATACAAAAGTTTAAAAAAAATAAAAAATGTTATTCATTTAATGTGTATAATAATATTCAAATGCTGTATTGGTGTTACCACATACTGTATATATTTTGCTACTTACATTTTTAAGTTGTTTCCACACCACACAGCCTGCAGTTCAACCAAGTTCAGCTGAAAAAGTCCATGAATTTTTGTCATGTGTCTGTTGGTCACAGCTGAGTCACTAATATCCTATTTGTTACTCTGGGGAGTGCAGAATATTTTGTCTTTTACAGAATCTGGTTACTACAAATGGTTCATTTTTCACAAATTTTTATATGTGACATGTAAAATAAAGTGATTTATGAAACATCTCAATTTGATGCTTAGATTTGGATAATTTTCCCAATGGAACAGCGAGTCACAGATGAGTAGTTGAAGGATCAGGTGATTTTTTTTTTCAGTTTTTACAGTGTCTGGCTCTGATAAATGGTGTGTTTTAGAAGATAACGTGCCTTTCAAGACCACTGGTGGTGTTTGGGTTTCAGGGGGTTCATGTTTTTAGCTGTAGGTGCCAATGCAATATCACACTATCAATATTAACACCAAAATAGTAGCTTTTTACTCCCTAAAATCTGCAGTTGCACTACTTGGCAGTTGTTGAAACTCCAGCTCCCCAGTCCACAGCATGACTCAGTTGTTTGTATGCTTTGGTTGTTTTCTACTTATCAGCTCTTTCGGTGTTGTTTCCTTGTCTCTTTCACTATCTCCCGCTGCTGTTAAGACAATCCATGTTACATTTGCTGCACATTACAAATTGACCAACTCTGATGGCGCCTCGGATTCTGCCAGCACTAATCTAACCAATGTAACAATCTAATTGATCACTTACGTGTAATTGGAATCATTTGAAGCTTTATGCTCCAATCCATGTTAGCCATGCTCCAGTCCCTTCTTACATTGCTTTTTCTCCCCTCCTCTCCTTCCCCTCACTCTCTCCCTATCCCCGGTGGTTCTGGTCCACTGCTCTCCCTCCATCTCCCTTGGCTCTTTATTGACTGTTGAGTGTGAGGCGGTGTTAAACCAGCGTCAATGTAATAGTGGGCATTAGCCCTTTGAACTGCCCTTAATCTGGCTGTAATAAACTCACATTTATTTTGGTGACACACACAAATATATGTGGGGAGATATCTGAAGGAACTGTGTGTTAGGAGTTGGCGTGTCAGGGAGAGAGCGTGTCTCTACATAGATGTAATTGTAATGGGGATAGTATACCCAGTGCAAAGTCTGTCAAAAGCTCTTTCGTGCTGCAGTGTACCAGAGCCGTGCTTCAGACTCCTTTAATTGGAATGTAATTGGAGAAGCACCATTGATCACGAATCACACTCGCTCTCCCTCCTCCCCTGAACTCAGGGATGTTCTGTTTTCCACTGACTGACTCTATCCCTCCTTCTGCAAACCTCCTCCGCCTGCTCCACCCGTAAGGAGAACGTCAGTCATGTGCAGTGGAGCGACGCAGAGGAACAAGGCCCCCCACCGGGTCCAGAGCGCCCGGGTCAATGCTCGTCTGGGGCAGAAGCCACAAGAAACGGGGGGGAAAGGAGAGGGGAGAGGAGAGGAGATTAAGAGAAGGAGAGAGTGGGAGCGATGAGCCGGAGTGCACAAGTGGAATCATTTGTAATAGCTTGCGCGCTCTATTGCGCCATTTCATCCAGTATTTAGTTAAAGGAGATTTGTTTTGTTTTGCCTTTGTTGTTCGGAGGAATGCTCGGAGAAGTCAATTTGTTGGCTCATTTGTCAAACGCTGGACTGCGTCAGTGGCGTCTCAGCTGTGTCATGGAGCGGAGAAAAGCTCTCTCACTCAGCTGGAGTGTAGATGGGAATCAGGCCGGTCGAGATTGCCTGTGTTCCGTCTTAAATGTGGACTGGAAAACAATGAAAACTAAGGGCACGGGCAGAGCACCCCTGTCTCAAATTGATTCTTAAGTGGAATAGGGCAGCGTGAGTGAAGAAGTGGGAGAGAGATAAAGAGAGAAACTGTGGAAAAAGAGGTGAAGATTGCAAGATACTATTGATTCCTCCCAGGATTGTAAGATGTAACATCAAAATTTCAGTTTGAAGAAGCCGAATTTTTCAATTTCAAAAGCTACAATTCAAACACAAGCATCCTAACAAGCTGTAGGAGGTGAAAGTTTTGCTTTTCTCAAACTAGTGACAACTGTCGATGGCAAATTTACTCAGCTGTAGCTAATTAATTGTTAACCAAACAGTGAGTTGACTAAACATCTAAGACATTCTTGTCTGGTTAATATGCTCTCTGCATGCTGGTGTACATTCATTTTGATTTCACCACTCCAGCTGGCTTTTAGAGTGGTGGGTCTTTCTGTAGATAAACAATTTCACTGATCGAGTTTACAAGTGAAAATGGTGGACAGCTGGTGAGCAGTGAACAGTTCCACAGAAGGAATTTTGATTGTTATAGTAGGAAAAACACAGACTGAGTTCCATTTAGCTGCTCCAGCTTAGGGTCCTTGTATTGTACATGGTGGTTCACTGGGACACTTGAATAGAATAGAGTCATCATTAATGCTATGGGTTATTCTTAATCTACCATCCATCTTTCATAAACTATGAATATTTAACATGGTATATGTGAATTTTTAGATTGATACATCAAGTACTTTCCGTCGACCCACTTTGAGCTCGTTTTGAAATTAAAATTGGTATTTGAGGCTGTGTTTGGACGACAATATCTCAGGAACTATTAAAGATAAAGGCCTGAAAATGTCACTGTTATTTCCCATCATATCATTGCAGATTTCTGCAATATTGGGCAATTAGAAGTAGTAACTGTAACGCGTTACTTAATAACGCGTTAGTCCCAACACTGATATGCACTAATAAGTTATAAGTAAGTA
The DNA here is from genome assembly GCA_900302755.1 of Chromis chromis. Taxonomy (NCBI): domain Eukaryota; kingdom Metazoa; phylum Chordata; class Actinopteri; family Pomacentridae; genus Chromis; species Chromis chromis. Next base: position 8,107 of record OMNN01025304.1, read on the forward strand.
ATTATAAGTATAATTTTGCATAGCCGGACCTATCCTGCCACTGCTGATGCAGAAGCCATTTTCTTTCTGCATTTCTTTAAACCAATTGCAATCTCCATGGACTTCCACTGATAACCCAGGGTGCAGTGATGGTGTCCCTGCAAATTGTGCACATGGAACTTGTTTTGGTGCATGAATTTGGTCACTAAAATTCACCAAAAGAACCAAGCAGATCTGCCTTATTGCATGATCCTAATCTTTGGGAAAGCTTGCCATTGTCAGCATGTAGGTTGCCAGTTCTGAGGTTTTTGTTGTTTCCTGTACTGAAAGGGACTTTGAAGATGCTAAGATGCAGATAGCAGAAGAGGAGGAGAACACCAAGTTCATACTCATAGTCTATAGGTAGAAAAGGCCTCATAGGCAAGTCACCACTTGGCAGCCATCATCTAACTCCCCAGGCAGTTACCTTGGATTAACATAATGAGGCCTCTATCTAAGTGAATTAGGATAGAGCCATAGCTAAAATTTGAGTGGTCCCCAAGACATAAAAACTGCTTGTTTAGAAACACAAGTGAAATTTGCTATATAACGCTTAAAAATCTGGTGTCTTTGCCCCAAAATAAGGGGTACAACACTACATTTGAGTCAATTCAACATCGTGATTGGCTGGATGTTTTGCAGTTTGGCTGTTATAAAGCAGATTATTGGCTTTTTGGGGACAGGGGTGGGACGTGTGTCATACAACTGCCATCTTTGGGGATTCTCCAATAGATTTCTAATCAGGATTCTTTAAGTGGCTTCTCCTTTATAATGTCTCTGCATCTGATGACTACCATGATACAGAAATATGTCTTGATGCATACTTTACATACATTTAGAGGAAATAAAGTTAATTTAGGAATGTACTTCATATGTAAAAGTGGTATTTATATGGTCTATCCAGTGTTGGAGACAGTTCTTCAGGAAAGGTTGTACTCGATCGATAAAGTCCAGTCTGTATTTTTGCAACAACAATCTAGATCCAGGTCATTTATTTTGTAAGTTTTTTTTTTTCATGTATGTGTAGTGGCTCAGTCGAAGCATCACACCATCATTTTAAGCAAACCTTCAGGCTTCAGGACTGTGAAGCCGTTCATCTCTTCAGTCTGTGAACGTTACAGCAGTACAGAGCTGTCAAAAGTCCTATCAGTGGTTGTCAGTCAGATATCAAAACACATCAGATGCCGCTTTAGAAGTAGCATTACATTATTGTGAGATCTTTACATCTTTATAGCCATTATAATAGATGCAACTCCAGTTTAGCATGTAATGGTATGTTAAGTATAGTATTTATCTCATGTAAGATGGGCTGAAGTGATAATTTTTAAAATCGAAAATTGCAGTATTGCTCCTGTAGGCAGTCAAATTAGATAGTTCCTTTAAATCATTCAGCTCTGCCAAGATTTCGGGAAGGAGACGGCGAGGAGAGAAGTGGATTGTGCTAGAAACTAGAGCAGGGTCAAGGATCCTTCTTGGATATTTATGAGACATAAAGAGTGACATGAAAATGTGATCAAATGGATGAGACTAGAGTGAGAGACGAACGTTTCAAAACGATTTGCTGATGAGGGGCTGAGAACTGATGTCTGGTTTCGGAATTAGAAGGAAGAAGAGCAAACGATGAACCGAACCCGAGCAATCAAACAGAGAAACAGCAAGAAAAAAAAAAACATGCGAGGAATAAGGAGTTGCAAATGAGGAATGAGGAAATGAGGAAATGAAGTGGTGATCGGGAGATAGGAGTGAGAGGCCGGAGGGAGCTTGAGAGTCAGGGTGAGAGGATATGGAGGGATGATGGAGAGAGAGGGAGAAGAAAACGAGCAAGTAAAGGGGGGAGGTTGTTGTTTTAAGATCAGTACGGATGAGTGCGTCTCCCCTCTCTAGGGAGGGGGCCCATCGGCTCTCTATGTCTGTCACTCCACTCGTTTATGCTTCGCTCCGAGGGAGAGGTAAAGGGCACTGAGTTGTTGTTGATGTGTGTGTGTGTGTGCATGTGTGTGTTCGAGGTGGCTCATGTGAAAATGGGGGCAATTTGGAAAAGGACTGTACTGCTCTTTTCATCACCAAATGAGTCACCCTTCCTTTCATTAGGTTGTTTTTCTTCCCTCCGACACCCTTTTTCTCTCTTTCTTGTTCCTCTCTGACAAATACAGGCTGTACTGGCTTTGGTTCTCCAGTCTCTTATTGTTAGGTTTTGTCACTTGTTGCCACGTGACGGGTCTTGAGGTGTGATTGAAGAAATAATTTTAATAAGTTAGAGATTTGTTGATGATTTTTCTTCAATTTAAGGTCTTCCAACAGCCTCAAACGTTCAATTTGCAATGATCCTCACTGGTTCAAGCTGTTTTTTTGCTTGAAAAATGACCTACAATTATGTAACTGATTTAAATTTTCTGTTAATCGACTAATCAGTAGGGCTGGTCCAGAATATTCGAAAATCTGAATATTCGTTTGTTGTGGTGGTATTTGAATAATAATTTTGATATTCGAATAGTCGTGCACGCCGGCGATCGCTGCCGTGCATTGCTGGTAGTTGCGGAGCGTCACCGATCACTGCGGAGCGCACTGCGGAGGCTCCAGCATGCCGACGCGGACCTACCAACTCCACTGTCACGCTCCGCTAGGCCTAATCTGAGTCTAGGAAATCTTCACTATTTGTTTCAGTTCGGTTTGTCTGTCTCTTTTAGTATCTCTGACTAAACCAAACCAAACACTGAAACACTGAGGTACTGTTAAGGGAAAAGAAACCTATTAGATGTCATTTAAACCTCTCGATCCCCAAGCAGTTTCTTCATTTTACTGTTTAAAAAGATTCGTTCATCTTTTCCATCGTGTATTCATCCTCCGGCAAATAGCCATTGTTGCCATTGTTTTGGGATTTCTGCTTGTATATTTTATTGTACACAGGATCCTTAACCCTCTAAAGTCTAAGTTGTTTCTGGGCGTTTTTTGCTCCCGTCACATTTTTACTCACTGTTGGCTTATTTTTTACTGCAACATAAAGTCCTGCACCTCTATGAAAACAGCACAATCATGACTGGAAGAGGAGATACTTCAAAACTCTATGTTGTCCAGTGCAACAAAGTTAGCCATAAAATCAGGCTAAAAAATAATAATAAATAAAGTTACATTTCTTAATTTGCTTTAGAACAATGGAAAACACCTGGAATCACCATGTACAACATCTTTCAAAATGCACACAGGTGTCACCAACACTGGAAAAAATATGACTATATAATGTATTTTACCATTTAGATCAGGGGTGGCCAATCCTGGTCCTCGAGGGCCACTGTCCTGCATGTTTTAGATGTTTCCCTCTTCCAACACACCTGATTCAAATGATCAGGATCATTATCAGGCTTCTGCAGAACTTGATGATGAGCTGATCATTTGGACAGCCTGCAGTTCAGCCCAGTTCAGCTGAAAAGTTCCTGAATTTTTGTCACAAGGCTTTTGGTTGCAGCTGAGTCACAAATAGCTTTTCAGTTGCACAGAGGAGCAGATAATTTTTAGATTTTTGCTGGTACAAGTGATTTATTTTTTAGCAATTTTATAAATGAGACACCAATCCCGATTTCAAGCTTAGGTTGGGTTATGTTTTTCAGTGGAAAGCTCTTCGCAGATGACTAGTTCAAGAACTTTTGGAAAGTTGAATCCTTCGATACTTTATGTTTTTACAGTTTCTGGCTCTGATAAAGGGTGTAATTTTGTCGACATTTGAAAATAACATTCAAACCCTCTCGTTGGTTTTAGGGTTCAGAGTGTCAGTATCATTGCACTTCTAATATACTGAAGTTGTTTACAAGAAGTGCATAAGTCTGAATCAGTTAAGGAGTTTAGAAGATTAAAATCAGCACTTTTAAATGAATCTGTTAATAGCTGATATTATGTGCAAATAATTATCTCATTAATTTGTTCATTCACTCATTTATTCACATAACATGCCTCTTTAAGCATGGCCAGCTGTTCTACTGAACTAGATTGGAACAGTTAATCAAGTTAAGGTCAAATTATTGGCTTTTAAATAAAATTAATAAATACAGGTGCCCAAAAAGTGACTTTGTAATAATGATGTTAATTGCAATTAGTCCGTTTCCAGCCCTGCTGCTGGCTTAAAATCACCGGCTAATGTATTTAATTTAGAACTGGCAGGATGCATGCAAAAGCATTGAAAAGTCTGAGACACATTACTGCTTTTAAATAGAAATAATACACAAAAAATCACATTAAATAACTAAATGAATGAATAGAAAATGAAAATAAAATAAATGTCACCGTTGGTTTAATGGTCTGTTTTTGAATATCTGTGCTGGAACAAAAGTCCATGATTTTGCTTTATAGCCCTGACTGGCTGACATCTGATATTTAATTAAAGGCCAGTCTTATTAGCAGGCTGATTTATCTGTCTAATCCAAGCAATAAGTAATATCCATGCTGTTGTAAAATTAACACTGAAATATGACTCTGTTTCAATGCGATAATGTCCGTTTGGCACAAGTTACGACTTGTCAAATGTTCCATTTTTGGCGCTAATAATTTAATCAGCATTGTAAATAACTGGCAGCAGCCCTCAGGAGCCCTCGCAGACAAAGTTATCATTGTTTTTCCAGGTAGGCAGACCTGTCACCCTGAGTGTGTGTTTAGCCCAGTTGCCATGAAGGTTATCAGGCCAGCGCACAAACTAGACTAGAGGTGGAGGGGAGGCAGGGCGGGCTCCCCACAGGTTAGCCGGCATAAGTATGCAGCACCAGGTGCTTATTTTTTACCTGTGTGTGTGTGTTGACAGAGCTGTCTGTCCATGTGTCTGTTTATCCGCCTGCCTCTTTGTGTTTGTGTGTGCTCATGTGCAGAACCTCCCAGCAGGAGCAGCCAAAGTGCGTTCCTCTAATGTCATCCTGTGGCCGTCCTCCAGCTAAAAGCCAGCGGCTCGCTCTCCTCTGCACTCCTCCCCCAATGTCACCTTTCCTCCCTCCACTTTTTACTTTCTCCTCCTTTAACGCCTCCTCCTCCTTCCCCCCTCCTCTCTCCCTCTGTTTGTCATTTTTCATCATCTCTCTCTGTTTGCTAATCTTCGTCCTTTCTCTGCTCTCCATCTCAATTCATCATCCCCACTTGGGTTTTGTGCTGAAGGATACCGAGTGGCTGATAGAGAAGAGACGAGGAATAGATGATCATAAAGACTGACAAGGATGGAGGGAGGGAGTCATCCTCCCTTCTCTCTCTCTCTCTCTCTCTCTCTCTCTCTCTCTCTCTCTCTCTCTCTCTCTGTTTCTCTCTCTCTCTCTCCTTTCTCCTTCTGTCTCATCCTTTGTTTCTTCATTCTCCACCTCTGTCCCTTTTGTCTCCCTCTGCTTCTCTTTTCTTTCTTCCACTCCACCCTCTGTTCCTCCTCTCCTGATCTCTGCCCCTCCATCTGCTTCTCCTTCTTGTCATTTCCACCCTGACACCACTCACCCCTGCCTCCCTCCCCGCCTCCCGCTCATCCCTCTCCGTCCTGACAGCCATCAATTCCAGACCAGACAGACAAACTTCACAGAAATGACATGTGAAGTTTTAATACAACGTGAAGCGTGAGGTCGACGCTTCACCCAGGGTTTGCTTGGTGGTGCGTGTTTACAGTCGGATTTGTTAAATACGGTCCGATCACCTTGCTCTGTTGTGCCTTGGCACATTTGAATGCACAGTCGCACACACACGGCTCAGTACATTAGGCTTTTAGAGTATTCTATCTTTACGCACATAAGGTCACATTCAGAGCTCCTGTATGCCTCGCTACACGGGCCGGCTGCATTAGGCCCAGGAATCATGGCAAAGCGGCCTGCCTGTCTGTATCTGAAATTCTAATCACCACTCGCACACATTACTATTCAGCCTGTGCTCCCGCCGGCTGCCTGCCTGCGCGACGGCTAAGCTTTGCACTAAAGTTTTGGTTAAACCGTGAAGGCCAGAGCCTATTTCATAACACCCACATTTGTATTACATATTGATAAACACAATCTGTCTGTTACTTTGTGGCCCCAATCTGCTGTCTCCTTCCCCTCCCCGTCGCTCTCCTTTCACCTTGGCCTCCACCGGTCCCTGCTCCAACTTCAAAACAATGTTGGTTTTTTTCTTTCCTCCCTTTACTTCCACAGTGCATTCAGCGGATCCGTTCCTTTTGTCACCAGTTATTTATGCATTACACATCTTTTCTTAATAATCTCCTCTCTCATCTTTCAATTTTCCCTCCTTTGCCGCCCTCCGTCTCTACATCCCTTTCTTCTGCCTCGCTTAAAGCGTTTCACCTCTCCACTATCTCCACGCCTGGGCACACTCTCCCTCCACCCCCCCACCCCCATCCGACACAATTCTTATCTTACCCTCTATATTCCTTCATCTCTTCTTTTTCCTATCCGCCTTCTCTATCTTTCTGCCCAGCTACCTCCATCCTCCCTCTCTGTGCCCTCTATCCTCCCTCCCCTCTCTCTCCTACCCCCCTCTCCCCCAGCTGAAATTAAACCCCATCGGCACGAGCCCGGCCCGACCACGTCTCCCACCGAGGCTCAGCCGCACGGACCCAAGAAAACAGACCTTGAAAAACAAGATAAAGTACATCAAAACTGCAACGGGTTCACCGCTCCGTGGGCAGTGTATATTTTTGGATGCCATTTCACATTTTTACACTCTTTCCCCGCCCTGCTCCACCCAGCCTGTCTGCGTTTCTCTGCCTCCTCCGTCTGTTTTTGCGCCGTCTCCTCTCTTTTCTTCGTTTCCTCCTCAGACAGACATTGTCGCAGTCTTGACAGTGAGGCGAGTCTGCAGTGATTAACATTGATTAAAGTGGCTAACGAGTCTCCTTTCCATTCTGCTGGTGTGAGGCGATGTGTGTGTGTGTGCGGTGGTTGCAAGAGTGTGAGTTTTAATGTATGTGCTTGTGTGTTTTTGCCTTCAGAACGTGTCCATAAAGCTGTCACTCATCCGGGGCTGGGTGTGTTTCGGAAAAGAAAAGCCCAGCTGCGAGTGCTTAACAGTGGAGGTTGCTGTGTGTTTAATGGGATTGTGCGCAGGCAAATATGTGTGTGTGCTCATCTGTGCGTGTATATAGTAAGTGAGCATACTCGCAAATTGAGCTGCCTGTTTCAGCAGAGACTGTCATCCTTTGTTTTCGTGCCACATGGAACATTTTAGCCACAGATTTCGCTCAGCGAGAAACCGAACGGCCTGCGGCTTCATTCAGCTTCCAATCGACTGACCGATGAAATCTGTCGTGTAGCATCATGAACTTGTCGTGTCATTTCATTATTTGAAATCTGGGTGTGCATGTGGTCGCTTTTAGGGTTTCTCTTTTTGTCATTGTCGTATGAGTTTGGTTGAGTGATATAGTTGAAATGAATATAGGGATAATTAAAGCTGCTCTACTCGATATTTAGCAGTGGATTCATTACTAAATATAATGTGGAACCTTGAGTGAGGAATTAAGAAATTATCATCTGCCTCGTCTCTACAGGGCATTTTAGCTTCTTTCTGCTAATCAATTTTCTGACTTGCAACTTTTAACGTTTTGATTCGCTCCCACTGATCTCACCGTCGTTAGCCGTCGGAAACATAGCGGAGCATTTAGCGGCTAAGCAACCAGATATTTCCCCCAGGAGTTTAGCGAAGTTAAATGAAAGCGAAATTCATCAGGTGAGCACAAACACGACTTCAAAGGATCGCTGCTGTTGCTCCGTATCTGCTCGGTGTGCAAATAAGCAATTTGCCACAACAATTTCTTAAGGTGATAATATGTCACTGTTTTATTTACTTGCTTGTTATGTTGCCTCGGGTGGATAAAAAAAAATAAAAAAAGGAATAGAGGTTTATGCATGTTTACCAATCAGATTAAATCACAATGCATTTAAAAGCCCAAATCAAATAAGCAAACTTAACATCAAGCATCAAACTTTTTGTACTCGTAATGTGTTTTTAATTACTGTCTGCTCACAATCATGACAAAAACTCACAAATTTGCAGCATAATAACATCATAAAATCATTTCAGCTCATCATTAACACGATTCTGCTGAGATTTGATGAATGATAATAACAAATTTTTGACTGAGCCTAATCCTTGCTGCAGAAATGCACAATACAGCCTGTGGAGGTTCAAACAAAAAGCCTTGCATGTGCAGTGTGATACAGGTGTGATTGAGCGTGTTGATTTACTCCTGCATGATACCTGAACACTCGAGCGGTAACCCTCCTGGCTGAGGCGGTTGGAGGCTGAGTGAGCCTTTGAGGCGCATAGATTCACATCCGACATGGCTGCCTGAGCCATAAGAACAACTCCATGAATTATGAAAGGGCACAAGCCCATTGCTGGGCTGCTCTGAGAGGGGAAGAGATGGAGGGAGAGATAACTACACATTGTAGATAGATAGAAAGATAGTGTAGAGCGAAGCAAAGTGAG